>PVHP010002790.1:41493-66643 GCA_004024765.1 Zapus hudsonius | reverse complement strand
AGTTGGATCCCCAGAAGTCATGTCAAAAGATGCATATGGCTGCGTAGGATTGAAACACTGGCATTTGTTGGCCTTGATCAGAGACAGGAGGATTCCTGAGGTGCAGTGGTCAGCTATCTCTCTAAAGTAGGAAACAGGATCTAGCTCAGTGAGACACTCTATCTCAAAGAAACAGGCAGAAGAACAGACAAGGACACCAGACACCATCCTCTGTCCTTTGGAAACATGTGGATGGCAAGTATGCATGTGCACGCAGCACAACGACACATATCCAATTGTGTTACACATACTACACCCCGACATGTACACAAAAATGACCATCATTTTAAGTGAGTTGTCATATTATGTATAGTTTTGGATAAATAGATTTCTATAGTTTGTGATCACCATTCAGCTGAATTTAATATTATAAAATTCAAACAATCAAAATGCTTTTTAAAAATATCATAAAATATGAAAGTCATTCTCAACATGTAAATGTTCATAGTAAATTGTGTTTTGAAATAGTGGATTTATCTTAAGGCAGTAACTCAAAATTATCATATTATGTTGAACTATATCATGTTCATATAAAAAACTCACATTTCAAATAGCTTCATAAAACACTTATCACAAATAAAAATTTAAAATTGTTTTTTGATGAATCCAGAACAAAATGTGCCAATCCTACTGATCACTCATAGGTACTGGCGATCCCATGGCACTCTGAAAAAGCAAAGGTATTAACCCTGAAGTTCTGGCATTGGCTTTTCTCCAAATCTGTTAATTAAATTCTCCTTATTTTATATTCCCTACCTATTTCCAATTAGTAAAATTATTTTTCACTTCTCTCCAAAATTGCTACTGGGAACTAGTTCTGACATCAATTTTTCATGTATGTATCCCTTGGAATTTTGCTTCACGATGGTTTGAAATTTGGGATGAATGACATCTTTATATTTGAAGTGTGCCACCTTCTGCTCGAGTGTGGTAATGTGCACCACTGGACATTTCGCAGAACATGCTGTTCAGGTGAAGCACAGTATCTTGCCTTGATTTTAAATTTCTTAATCATTAAACATCACAAGGAATGAGAATATAATGGTAACTTCCAGGTTATCTTAATGTCCAAGGAGGACTATCCTGACAAGAAAGCAGATGTGGACGCTAATCAAAACAGAGTTGGAATGGCTAAAACTTCCAACTTTTTTTTTTTTTGTATTTTGTCACGTTTAAACCTGTACAGCTGGCTATGAGGGGGAGGAACAGATGGATGAATTATATATTTAAACAGCGTTGACTTCATGTTATGCACCTTTTGTTCTGTAAATGGAACTTTACTATTACCCATCAATTACACAAGTGACAATTCTTATATTTAACTAAAATGCTATAGACTTACAAAATGTATACATTAAAGGTATATATATATATATATATATATATATATATATATATATATATATATATATATATATATATATATATATATATATATATATATATATATATATATATATATATATATATATATATATATATCACTAATGACAAATCAATATCAAAGATAAAAATCTATTTAACATAGTAAAAACCAAAAATTTTAATTTTTTATTGTCCATAATGAGTTACATTGTTTAGTGGGCCAACAATGTGTTGTTATCCCCAATTCCTCATTGCCCCTCCTTCCCATCCCCAGTCAGCTGGATATCCTCCTCAATGGGCCATCTGAATCAGTCTTTGTGGTAGGGGACCATGGATAGCCCAGTCTTCAGCCGGGCTCTCCTGACCCAAGTGTGTTGTTACTGAGGGGTGCCATGCCTCTGATAATCTCCTCGACCACGGCTTTCACAATCTTTCGGCCCCGTCTTCTGCTCAGTTCCCTGAGTTGTGGTGGGTGAGTATTAAGACTGCTTTAATGTTGTGAGCTTAGGGGGTTTTGTGTTGAGAATCATTGGTTTCTGTCTCACTGGCTTATCCTGTGTTGATTTAATGGCTGTGGCTGTTCATCCCGTCATTCTCTGCAGGGTTCCATATGGATCCTCCATGATATGACTGTGGTGGCTCATCTCTTGCCAGGATCTCAGCTTTCTGCCTGCGGTCGGTTGGTAGGGTTATTTGGGCCACAGCTCTCTCGCATCCTGAAAAATACAAACACAATCTCCATCGGAGAGTGAGATCAGTGTAGGTTAACAAATATACACCATTCTGGATTACCTAGATTCCATTTTTAGAAGTCCCCCTCAGTAGCTCACATAGTGCATCTTTTCTTGGGAGCCCAAGAGTATGGGATCCAGTGCATATCACTCTGAATCCCCAGTTCCAATCAAGGGTTCCCCCTCAGTTAGTGGAATATTTGGCCAAATTTAATAGCTGTTGATTGTATCCCCCAGGCCCAGGCTCCTCCATTGCTCAAGTGCTCCCTTCTTGGTTTGCTATTCTCTCCCAGTAGGAGGTGTGTTTCATGCCAGTGGTTTGTTTACTCCAGCTGTCGTTGATCAGCTTTCCCCGGCAAATTGTGTAGTGCCTTCCAGCTCTGCACTGACTGCCATCTGGGGGCTGGTTACCATTCCAGACCTTGAAGGGTCTCTTGATGCTGATTGATGGCGTTCTGTGGTTTCTTCAGCAACAGGGTTTTGCCTCAGGCCTGGGGAGGGCGTTCAAGAGCTTTGACAGAATTCTGTCTAGTTTTTGGAACCTCATGGGTCACTTTGGTCAACAGCTCAGTGAGAGAAGGAACTGATGGCCAGGACCTGGGGTTGTCAGACTGCTCAATTATTCACAGGCTTAGACTCTCTCCCCTACTACTCATGGCCCCTCTTGCCAGTTGACGCCCACTACTTCCTTCGTAGGTTACAGTATGCTCGTGAGGATTTTATGTTTTTGAACCTAATTTGGTTTAGCCTAATGCTTAAGCCATTCCCCTCCCCCCTTCCCTTGCACCTCATTCATAACCTCTCACTTCTTTCCATTAGTCTGCATAGAGAAAATGGTTATCCTGGTTAAGGACCGCATATGAGGGAGAGTATGTGGTGTTCAATTCTCTGTTCTTTTCAGTGTTCACTTAGTAAGATCTGCTCTAAGTCAGACCATTTTTTCCTAAATTTCGATATGTCATTTTTCCTTTCATCTGAGTAGAACTCATACACCACAATACACCACAGTTTTGCTGTCCATTCTTCCATGGATGGGCATTTGGGTTGATTCCAATTCTTGGCTATTATGAATTGAGCTGCTATAAATATAGTTGTACAAAAGTTTCTGCATTGAAATGTGACATCTTGCCGGTAGATACCTAGTAGAGGGATAGCTGGGTCCATTGGAAGGTCTATGTCCATTCTGTTCAGAAGTCTCCACACTGCTTTCCATAGCAGTTGAACAAGTTTGAAATCCCACCAGCAGTGAATGAGGGTTCCTTTTTCCCCCGCATCCTCGCCAGCAAAGATTATTTTTGGTTTTCTTTATGTTTGCCATTCTGACTGGGGAAAGGTGGTATCTCATTGTGGTTTTGATTTGCATTTCCTTGATGCTTAAGGATGCTGAGCACTTTCTTATATGAGTCAAGGCCTTTTGTGCTTCCTCCTCTGTGAATTCTCTGTTGAGATAAGTGCCCCATTTTGTAAGGGGGCATTTTGGGTTTTTATTATTAATTTTTTTGAGTTCTCTGTAGGTTCTGGAAATTAGGCCTCTGTCTGAGTTATAGCTGGGCAAAATCATGTCCCAATTTGAAGGCGGTCTATTGGCTCTGAGTATGGTTTTTCTGTAAAGAAGCTTTTGAGCCTGATCAGGTCCCATTGGTTAAGTGATTGTTGCACTTCTTGGGCTAATGGAGATTTGTTCAGGAACTTATTCCCTATTCCTATCTCATGTAGGGTTCCTCCTATTTGTTCTTCCTGGGTGTTTAGGGTTGTGTGGTTAATATTGAGGTCTCTGATCCATTTGGAGTTGATCTTTGTGCATGGTGAAAGGAGTGGGTCTATTTTCATTTTTTTAAACGTGTTTATCCAATTTGTCCAGCATCATTTGTTGAATATGCTATCTTTAGCCCAGGTTACATTGTTGGCACCCTTGTTGAAGACTAAGAAGCTGAAGTTACTTGCATTAAAGGCTGGGTCTTCAATTCTACTCCACTGGTCAGACTGTCTGTTTTTCTGCCAATACCATGCTATTTTAGTTACCATTTCTTTCAGAAATAAATATGTTTTCCTTTTGTAGTTGTATAAATTATTGCTTTTTCTCAAGGGGCATTATTAACAACTGCAGTGTTTATTTCAGGAATTGAAACGCTATTAGAGAAGTAAGCTTGGTATCTTTTGCACTTCTTTGGATGTGAAATCATACAGTTACTAAAGTAAGAGTTGAGGTGAGATTTTGTTGCATTATAATGGGCTCTATATCCATGGGAGTGTCCTTACAAGATAAGACATACACATACATAGAAACATGGGAATAAAAATAAAAACAGTTTGACTTTTTGAGTATAAATCTGAGATGGGAATTGTGTCCTTGAAATGAGAGATAAAAAACTGATGGCTGGAGGGATGGCTCAGCAGTTAAGGTACTTGCCTTCAGTGCCCAAGGCCCCGGGTTCAATTTCCCAGGACCCACATACACCAGACCCACAAGGTGGTGGCCCTGGTGCTCTCTCTCTATCTCTCTGTATCTCTCTGCTTGAAAATGAATAAGTAAAATATTTTTAAAAATTGACATAGTTGGCCAAATATTCTGGAGTTGAGACATGAATTTAGGCAACATTTAATTACATGTGCGCCCATAGTGATGACTGACATTGCAAGCTGTCAGTGAAAGAACCCACCTTTGGATGTGTATAATACTGTGCTAAATTGTCAGGACAATTGGCCAAATGAATCCTGACACTTAAAATGTAAAGAATGATAGAACGACCACAGGCAGGTGAGAAGAAACAGAAGCCAAGGGAGGAGATGTTCCAGCTGATGCCTTGCCAGTGTGAATTAGTTGAAATGGCTGAAGGGAAATGCACATTGATTTTATTAAAGTGGACATCACTTTTAACCTTTGTATAAACTATTTTCATGGAGTGCAAGCAGAAAATGTATTAATTGATTTGAATGCCAAAGAAAATAATAAGTTTAAATTTTGATGTTTCAGTAATTTTAGGAAATGAGATGAAAGAAGGAACCAAAAAGGTAGAGATGCTTGAGGTGGCTAACAGGTTTACATTTCAGAGGATTGCAAATAGTATCCAGTCTAATAAAATGAAGCGATTCAAAATTTGTAGTGGACTTACATGTTTCTTGGGAAATGAACTTGTTTAAATAATTGCAAAGTTTGTCTATGAATAAGTAGATATATTAATATAAGTAAATACATCTATACATATATGTGTGTGATGTCTTCCGTATTTTGTTCATGTGGATGAATAAATAAAATTGGAGACACATGATGGTAACTGCATATTGATTTTATTGCAGTGGATGCCAATGAAAACAAGATACCATTTGAGTGTTTTTATTTCTGACCTTAAAAAAAAACTCAAATGTTTAAAATGAGAGATAGTTTTGTAATAGTTAATTTCTACAGTAAGAAACCTTCAACATTTCAAACACTTCAGAATAATAAAATATGAATCAAACATCAACATCCTCTATTATAATAGCCTTTGCCTTAATTTATTTAAAAATCTGTTAAATGTTATAAGTGTACCCTTAATTAGCTATGCCATGCTTAAGAGCAAATATTTATATTTTTATGTTTAGGTTAATATCCAGATGCCTAATTTAAGAAGAAAAATCAAATCAATCCCTTTGCTATGCATTTATAAGCAAGAAATTGCTGCATATTATACTTCAGAGCCTCCCACTACTGAGGACAGGATGTTGTTGTGCATTATTTCATCATTAATTGCATGCACTAATTTTTTGTTTCACACTGACTCTTCAGTTCACATTTTTCTGTTAGTCTTCTATGTTTTATTTTTTTTCATTCAAATTACCTAGCCATATACACTGTAAAATAAAATTGCATGTTTCTTAAAAAGGTAATTTTATTATATGGGACCATTTACTATATAAAAATATGATGTAGTATTTTAATTATAAAGTGGCTTTAAAGATGGGTAGGACTCAATGACACTGGTATAGTTTAAGAATTTAGAGCGGCTATCTTATTAAAAGAATAAATAAAAGAGCAATAATAGATTGAAACTTTTTGCATAAAATGAAGAATTAAAAGAGAAAACGACCCGTTTAAGTTGGGTTTGGGTAATATAAATATTTGTTTAATTCAATATATATACAGCAGAATGAATTTGGTGCATGTAAAGTTGTTAGCCATTTGATTTAAATCTCTAATTTTAGGAAAACTATTATGTTAAGAGAGAAAAAAAATTATATTAATATTAAAAGTTTGACTTTATTTAATGAAGGATCTAATATAGAAATTAATCTGTTATCGGTTGGTGAAGAAATTGCACTTACTCTCATTCATTACACTTATGTTACAGGAAATAAAATTTTACAAAACACAAATATGAGAGAAGTTAAATCCTGAGATTCTGGCTGAGATTCCTCCTTTCCCATACATTCCACATAGTTCACTAGTTAAACTTCCCTCAAATTGTTAGATTCATCCTCTTCTTCCTGATCATCTCTTTGGGGTTCATCCTCCCAGGATAAATTCAGAATGTGTGTACAGACAGGAATTAGGGCTCTCATAGGAACTCTTCTTAGGCAACCCCTACTTTATATGGACTGACCCATTTTCTAGGAGTTCAGGGAATAGGGGAAAAGCCAATTATTCATCACCTCTGTGTAGATTGTTATGAGTTGATAGTGTAATTATATCTTCTACCAAGCTTTTCTACAATTTTTAAGTCTATACATTTATCCAACAGTCTTTTTACTTAATATATAGTATTTTAGGCTCTACATATTCTTTTCATATCTACATATCTACATATCCTTTTCATATCACCTTCATGTTTTTGTTAAAAATGGTTCTGCCTATTATTATAACCTCTTCAAATTTGCTGGCCGCTGCTTCTCAGCTTCCTCATCAGTACTACTGTTGTTGAGCTGGAAGTGTAATTTTCTGCTTTTCATATATTTCATTTCACTTGTAAAAATTGTGGCTACTGCTATTATTATATATTATTGTCTGAGTTATTTTTTTAATACTAGAAACTTTTTTCTATTATTACATTATTTATTGTTTTAGCCTTTCAACTATCTCCCTCTTTTTTTTTATTTTCCATAATGAGTTACATTATTGAAAGGGCAAACAATGAGTTGTTATCCCCAGTTCCCCAATACCCCTCTTCCCCATCTCCAATCAGCTGGATATCCTCCTCCGTGGGTCGTCTGGATCAGTCCTTGGGGCAGGGGACCATGGATAGGTAGCCTAGGAGTCAGCCCGGTTCTGACGGCCCTAGTATGTTGTTACTGAGGGGAACCATGTCTCTGGATATTCTCCCCCACCAAAGCTCTCAGGAGTGTTGATTGTTTTGTGCTTGTTTTCTTTGGTGATACAGTTATAGTAGAAATGTTATCTTACTTAAGGATGCACACATACCGGCTGATATTAACCTTGATTACTTGCTGAAGACAATAATAAGCTGACTCCACTTAAAAATTACATTCCCCCCTTTCAAAGAGTACAAATTGGAAGAGAGCTAAAGTGTTCATACTCTTTAGTAAAGAATCAAGCTCTGCCAAATCCATGAGCACATCACCTTTAAATTCAACCCAACTCAGTTTCTCAGGCCATGGGCAGAATGCTGCCAAATTCCTTGCCAGAAAGTCACAGAAACTGATTCCTCATTAAATTCTTGTTCCTTCTGAAACTGCACTCACCATTTGTCCGCTATCTATATGTCTCTTGGCTTACTCATCTTTTAAAATCACACCAAAATGTCCTTCTTAGCTCTTCTGCATTCCTCCTGAAATCAAAGTTCATAAGCCAAAAAGCACAGGAAAGTGTTGTCACTGCAGTGGCCCTGCTTGCAGGTGCCAGTTGTTTGCATTAGTTACTTATTCATTGTTGTTACCAAGTAGCTGAGAAGAACCGGTTCCAGGATTGAAGGTTTCTTCTGCTTACAGCTGTGAGGAGATGCATTACATCATGGCAGAGAAGGCGGGTGGTCGCATTGCACCCACAGCTAGGAAGCAGGGAGAAGCAGCAGAGCCACACGGTCTGCCCAACACTCCACCTGCTAAAGATCCACAACCTTCCCATCTGGGGACCAAGTTTCATATACATCAGCCAGCCAGTCACATTTTACATTCAAACCACAGTAGTTCATTACATCTACATAAAAAAAACAACAAAAATCAATGTATAGATTTTACCTCAACTATTTTGATTTCACTATTGAAAAACTATATTCACAGAACTGATAAATGTAAGATATCAAAATGACGGACTGAACCATCTGTGTATTGTATCTATTAATCTTAGTTCATATATCTTGATTGTCTGGTTCATGAAGCCAAGGAGACTGGGACATTTTTTTTAAGTTTACTTGTTGCCTTTTAAAAAAAATCATGTTTTTTTTGCTTAAAAAAAATAAAACAAATTTACATGTTATAAAACTATTAATATATGGGTAAATTAGCACTGCAAAAGATATTTTAGAATTGTAAGTATAAATAGACAAGTACATGCACTAGTATATTAAATCATCATTGATATCCATCCATAAACAGAGACAGTGAAGAGATCAGGAAAACATACCTTAGTAGAGGATGTACTGACAAGTGAAGTACTTTAATTTGTTGGCTACATAATTAAATGAATATGTTGTGTCATTCTAAACACAGAATCTTCTTCTATCTTCCTTACCAAATTCAATAATCTTTATTTCTTTAGAGTATTAGATGGAAACTTCCACTTAACTGCTTGGTTATCAATTCTAATTAGTTCCATTTACTTAATTTTCTCACCCAACTATGATTACCTGGAGAGCAAATATATCTTAAATATAATTTATCTAATCACCTAGCAAAAACTGTATTTTGCTGTCATTGATAGTCAAAAAGCCTTAGTTGTCTGTCATAGGCAACACCAACCCTAAGAGTCACGGGAGATGGCTCAAAGCGGAAAGTGGCTGTCTTCATGCACGGGGATGTGAATGCGATCCCCAAAACTCACAAAACTAAAGCCAGGCATGGTGATGTTTTCGATATTGGGAATATGGAAAGAGATTACTGGCGTTTGCTGGCGAGCTAGTCTAGCCTACTTTGTGAGCTCCAAGCCAATTAGAGAACCTGTCTCAAAAAAGGGTGATGGTGTTCCTCCCCATGGCTGGCCTCCATATGCATTTTCATGAAAACACACACACACACACACACACACACACATACACACTCACACAGACACACACTAAGAAACAGCTAAATCCACTAAAAAAATTAATCACTGGAAAAAAGATCCAGCATGAAAAACTAAGATCACACAAAAGGCAAATTTTCATAAATGCTAAACATTAAAAGACTTTTTTCTGTCAAAATTCAGCAGAGAATCAACCAACATTGTATGTGTTGAAAATTAGTGAGCATAGATAAATGATTGCAACAATAAATATTATAAAATAAAATAATACCAAAGAGGAACAAAATAAGAAAACCTGTTTTAGTCATGCTCTAGCAAGTAGTGATTAATAAACCATTGTTCTTAGACTATCATATAGTTTAGTTCCAGTAAAATTTTAAGAGCCCTAACATGAAGCAAACTAGAAGTCACTTGGAATGAGAAATAATCACTTTTTCTGAAATAGTCAAATGTATTAATGGAGAAAAATTATATTTATTTTGACTGTAGTGAATATGAAAAAATATTTTAATTTCACAAAAACTGAGAAGGCTTTTTCAGACTATTGAAATTGTAAATGATATGCTCTGGTTCACTAAGGAACAATAAAAATATACATAATGGAGACAAATAAAACACTGGTGGAGAGGGACAAGGAGTGACACACAAACAGTAACCAAGTATAAACATGTTAGACAAGGCACAACTCATTTTTAACCCTCTCTATGCCAATTGCTAGTGATTGCCGTGAGTTCCCTCAGCTGTCTACATCTGTTTCTTCCATGGACCATGTTAGAGTTTCAATATGAAATATCCTCCACAAGCTTCTGTCTGTGAAAACTTGATTTCTGGGAGGTGGTTCTTTTGAGGAAGGTCATGGGACATTTGGGACCTGAGGCCTTCATGGTAAAGGAGGGTCACTGAAGACAGGTCTTAAAATTTATACCCAAAAATTTTTCCTTCTACTTCTCACCCTTTCTGTACTCCCCCAAATAATATAAGTTGTCCTGTCACACGCCCACAGCTGTGGGTCAAGTGTCCTTGACGCCATCAAATTCTCATCAAAGATAAAAGTAACAAATATAATTTAGTTATAATATTTTGCAAATAATGTTATTATTTGTAAAAATCTTACATTCTAATCTCTGGGCATGGACTGGCTGCTGTTAGGACAGTGGAAATGAGATGTTCATAAAATGCAGATATCATCCAGTACAATAACACAATTGATGTTTTTGAAGACTTTCTGCAAAATAATTTTATGTCATCATCTGTACTATGATTTTAATTACTGTGAAAATGAAGCATGAATGCACAAAAACTAGAAAAAATATTCACTATAATGTATTTGATTGATCTTGAATAGGACAGAACCCCTACTGCAATTCTGTACGCATTATAAAATTCCTATGTCAGCTATTTTTTAATTAGGAAAATTCACTTCATTGTGAATTACATTGAAAATACTCAAGCTAACAAGATACCTACATTAATTAATCTTGCTTATCTTACAGCTGTTCTTTGCTTCATCCTCCAGTATATACAAATTGAGATCCATATATCATCTATGACATAAGAAAACACCATCTTTAGAATGAATGAAACATGTAATTGTTTTGTATTTTTAATTATCATTCAATTTTTCATTCTGTGTTACTTTCAGACAGATGTAGGGATATGAATATCTTTATGCACTTTATATTAGAGTAATTTGTATGTGCACTTGTTAACAATATGTCAAAAATAATTCTAAAATGATGACATATTTTACAAAATATACTGCATTTACACTTGTTCCTCCAAAAAGAAATGAAAAAGAGGAACATGTTATCAATACCAATTTAAGAAGCACAAACCAGGAAAATGAATTGGAAACCCCAAAAATGATTTTTAAAACTTCCTACACTGACCTGGGGAGATGACTCAGGGATTAAAGGCAATTTAATTGATTAAAGTCATTCCGTCTTAAATCAGGTTGTTGTTTCTTATTCTTTAGTTTCTTATAGTGATTTTAAGTTGCTTCTTGAATATCTACTATTAAATTTTAATTGCCTTTACATGCCAAAACACAGCATGGGGTTAAAAACTCAGTGATTCAAGAATAAAACTGATTGCAGAATTACAGAATACTTCCAATCAATTGACCTTTTATTGTTAAGAACTGTGGAGATTAACTATAAGAATGAACTATGGGAAAGAACGGGGAATATTTCCTACAGACCTAACAAATAGTGTTTGTCATATTATTGCTATGAGACGCTAAATTTCTTACTTGTTACTTGATTTAAAGTTAATATTGCTACATATTAGACTTTGGTGTGGTGTCCCATGGAAGGATAAGAGAACTCAAGGAAAAGGGTCCATCACTGTAATGAAGGTGTGGGGTTGAGATCCTCTACAATAGCAGAGATTGGATCAATACATCGCATAATTATTTTATGGGAGCACTGAGAATACTTAAATGAACAAGGGCTGCTTTTTTATCATAGGTTATAGAAGAAGAGAAGAAAACCTGCAATTTGAAGAAATTTGAAAGAAGTAAGATTGAACAATCAGGCTTTTCCCTATAAGTTGTAAAGCTAGTCTTACTGGGACTTGTCTAAGCAAAACAGTTTCTGATGATGAAAAGGTATTGGGAGGTTACAAGAACATCACCAACATTTGAAGTGAGAATAACCCTCCTTCCACACCTGAGTGCTTGATTGTCACTTCTTTATTTGTTTTCTACCATTTTTGTGATCTTGAAATTTAATGTATTAGATGAATTAGAATACACACACATGTATAGTTTGTGTATATGTATACATTGTCTACTATGGAAAGAGGAATATATCTGTGTAAAAATTGAACTGTTTTATTTTTTTTAGTGACTTCAACATTTATTTTGGAAACCACAAAATTATCCATATTCTATTGCCGCAAAGTTGTTCATATTCCTTTTCCACAATTAGATGATCTGATTTAATAGGTATGAGGCCAAGTGCAGGAATCTCTACCACAGCAATCAAGGAGGCCATAGGACATATTAAAACAATGCCTCTTTCTTGTACTTAGAGAGACAGGCTAAGCTAGGGTCCTATTTGTAAGGGTTTTTTCACTTTTATAATTAAAATTATCCTTTTTTCTGAATTTGACTTATTGTATTAATTTTTACCTGTTATGTAATTGTGTTGTTAACCAATAATTATACTGGCTTTTGGGTTTCAACTTCTTGGACTCTAGAGAGTACAATAATTTTGATTTTGTCAATTAAATTTACTTTAATAACAAATTTAATTTAGAATAGTGATGTAGAACAATATTTATTGGACAATTATAACCTACAGAGACTGAATTTTAAAATGTCTGAACATAAAATTCTTATTGTGAGCTCTAGTAATGTTAAAATGTTAATCATTTGTTTAGCTCACATTATGGTAAATTCAGTGTAAGATACAATATATGTTATATATTATATACAATATATGTTATATATTAGTCTTTTCCACAAATTTTCTATGAATCAGAATTCAACATGAACTTAACCTCCATATGCAATAGTTTTCTTTTTATGTTTTTTTAATTTAAATATAAATTTATTGTCCATAATGAGTTACATTATTTAGTGGGCAAACCATGAGTTGTTATCCCAACTTCCCCAAATTCCCCATCCCCCTCCCTGATCAGTTTATGGTTTTTTTTTTAAATTTTTAATATATGCATTAATTTATGTCTTATTTCAAATGACATTTAACTTATGCATTTTTGTCATTGCATTATATAATACTAAAGATTATAATTGATACAAAATTGCAAATATAACAAAAATTATTAAAATTTACTATGAAAAGTGGTAGATTTGTATTTTATATATTCAGATCCTGTTCTGTGAAAATGAGCTCCATTAATTTGTGCTATATTGATTATTGCATATTTAGAATCATTAAGTGAGGAAGTTTACTTTATTCATGGTTGATGTTAATATATAATTTTTGAAATATCTAGATTTTAAACTTAACATTAAATGAGTAAACAATTATATAAATGTTTCATCAAGCTTTGCAAGTAACAGTAGTTGATGAAGTTAGCTATTTTGCAAGTTTTATCTAAATCAATTCATAGTTTGCTTCTAAATCATGAAAAGTTATCAAGAAGAATATTTAAACCAATTATAAAAAAATTGTGTACATTTTTACTTCATCCTGCTTGTTTGAAGAACCTGCCTGGGATTCTCAGTCACACAGAATAGTATATGCCATGTAAATTTGGTGTTTGCAAGCCATTGAAATGTGTTGTAGGGAAAATGCATCCAAAATAAGCCATAGGGAATCCCGTGTTAAACTGGTGGAGAAGATGTTAGATAGACAAGTGATTTTAACAGGACCATTGAATTACGATTGAAGTATTGTATAGACTTCAATTGTATAGAATGTGTACAATTTTATTATTTTGTATGCCTGCATGTTTTGACGGTTGTCACCATAACAAAAAAAAAAAATCTCCTCCCTCCAAAAAATTGTCCTTTTGTGAATGCATTTGTTTTCTTTTTTGCTTTATTTATCTCAGATTTTTTTTCGATGATAGATCCCAATTGATGAGATGTATATTTTTGGAAATGTCATAAAATATATAAAATTTTATCATAATATTATCAACTATAGACAATTAATTTGTTAAGCAGATCCTAATAATTTTTTAAATATTACAGATCTGAAATTTTATATTTGCTTAATAACAACTTCTTCAGGCCTATCAACAATCATTATTGTTTAGGGATTCATGATTTTGATATTATATATGCCATATAAAGCGAATCTAAAGCATTTGTTTTTCTGGGAAATTTTTATGCATTTAAAATAGTGTATGAGAATTTCAAGAATATTGTGGTTCTATGTCTGCGGAAAAGTAGTTATATTAAAATTCTCAACATTTTAATAATGATATAAAGCATTCTAAAATAAATTTGTTGATGGGAAAAATTAAAAATTTATTGAAATACTAAATTATTATGAGCTATTATACTGATCTTATTATACTTACTCTCAGTTATTAATTTTGGTTCATGAGGGAAAGTAAAGAGAGGTTTGAAACATGGATAAGTTAGGTAAATGCACCTGTGAGGTGGCATGGGCTATGGAACGCAGTGAAAGTAACAAGACTCTATTACAGTATTCTTCACAAGTGACATAAGTAAAAATTGGTTGTTTTATCTGAAAATATCAAAGCTCCAGAAAAACCATAAGTAGATAATCAAATGGTGACATTGATTATACCACATTTTTTTTATTTTTAATAATTAGGAAGTACTGTATTAATTAGTCTTGTGTTGTCATTTCCCTCCTCCCTGCCTGTTACAGTCAGCTTTCTAGTTGCTGCACAGAAAGAACCCAAGCAAAGGCGGCTTGTGGAGGAATGGGTTTATTTGGCTTACGGACTCGAGGGGAGACTCCATCCTGGCAGGGAAAACGATGGCATGAGCAGAGGGCTGGACATCACCTCTGCCACAGCGCTGCAAACAGCAGCAGGAAGGTGTGCCAAACACTGGCAAGGGGAAGCTGGCTTATAACCCCATAAGCTCGCCCCCAACAACACAGCTCCATTGAGGTTGTAAAACCCAAACTGCCATCAGCTGAGGATAGATCTATCAGAACACAGTCAATTGTTTGTGGGGGACACCTGGATCAAACCATGACACTGCCCTCTACCCACTGAGGTCCCTGCTCAGTGAGATTCCTTGTGTTGGGAGGCTATGAACTGTACAAGTGATAGCCAGTTATTTTGTGTTGTTGTTGAGAGGGGCAATGTCTCTGGATATTCTCCCCTCCATGGCTCTTACAATCTTTCTGCTCCCTCTTCCTCAAAGTTCCCTGAACCATAGTGGGTGAGTTTTAAGTCTACTTTGCTTTTGTGCTCTTAAGAGTCTCTGGGTTTCTGCTTTGCACTGTTTTAGGTATCCTTGGTTCTGTCTCCTTTGCCCATTGATAGGTTGTCTGACTTACTGTGATGGTAGCAACTCTTGTTCATCTCACCATTTCCTGAAATATTTCTTTGGGTCTTAGATGTTAAGTTAGAGATGGTTCATCTCCTGACCGGGTGTCCACCATCACCTCAGGCACTGTTGATGGAATTGAATCATCCATGTTTCTCGCTGCCTTCTGAAAAATACAAACAGAATTTCCAATAGATAGTGAGATCAGCATAGCTTAAATGAGACAAATATTGTTACTTTGGTGAAATTCTAGGGGGGGCAGCCTCTCTGTAGGCCCATGGTTAGTGGGGGCTTCCCATTGGAGTCCAGGTTCTAGTTCTCCATAAAAGTTTGCTTTGGGTCCCAGATCCAGCTAAGGGTTCTTTGCCACTATGTGATCTCTTAACACCCACCTAGGTTAAGCACTACTATTGCACTGATGAGCACTTCTTTATTGATGTCTATTTCTAAAGCAATGTTTAAATGATATCCTGATTTCATATTTCTACTTTTATTAACTCCAACATATATTGTTGAGGTCTCTTTTAAATAAAATTCATATTTTGCTTCTAGCACTCAGAAAAAAATATTTTTATTTGTAATATGAATTAATTTTAATTAATTACATAATAAAAATTCTCAAGTATAATATAAAAAAGCTTCTCCATAGTCTAGAAACTTCTGCATTAAATTCTGCTCTCCTTTGTAAATGATGTGCCTGTAGCCTTCTGCTAAAAGGTTAATTTTGCAGTCACTCAGAGAGAAGACTTCACAGAATTTCTGAGATGACATCATGGAAACAATTCACATTCAGCTTTTTATATGTACTTTTAAACACATTTTGTAAGACTATCTGGAAAGGGTATATAGAATTGATAAATGAGAATTGTAATACATTTTTGCAAAATGCTTTTACATTTTAACTACTATAATAAGTTTGATGTCATTGAAGTTGGAGTTGTATATATGTAGGTTTATATATGTATATTTGACTATACATGAAATTAAATAGCATAGATGCTAAGCAGATTTGAATGCTTCAATGAAGATGTAAATTTATAAATTTATTTTAAATTGTTTTATTATATATCTCCTAATATTGAATGTAAATTTTTGTATACATTTTATAAAAACCTGCTGACTAAAGATTGCTTTTAAATATTACAATCATTTAATAGACATGTTCAATAATTCTTTAGTATAAGATAAAATCCCATAATCCGAAAGTATCATACACTGCCTGCACAATATTTATAAGAAAATTCAAGGTAAAAACATGCATGCCATTAGTTTTCAAGACAATAAGTTTTAAATATGTATTGAGAAGATGAATGAAATGAGAGTCATCTTTTTCAGCAACAGTAAAACTCATTGTGTTCAATGTGGGCTAGATATTAAAACGCTGTCACTGGTGAACTACACCAGCTCTAGCTTACCCGTGTCACGAATGTCACTATCTGTAATAATTTCTTTTATGTTTTACACTGTGTTATGGTGCATCTCATTTATCACACACCATTTAAGGAGTAAATACATCAATTTAAAATATGTCAGTATAAGTGTAAAGTCTCCGTAGAATGTTATAATATTATAAAGAAATGGAAAATGTAAGACAAAAACCAGATAATGAATTTAGTTTGTCTGTGTGTGTGTGTGTGTTTAAGGTCACAGGCTACGACTTTAGGGGGGGTCTAGGGGGATTGTAGTCTCAAGGTAGTTTTATCTCTCATAAGAATGAGCAATCATGTGACCTACAAAAACCATGCTCTCACAGCAGTCAGAAAGCTAATACTTGAGAGGAGAAGAGGTGCTCCTGTGATAAAAGGGCCCTCAGGCTACTTTCATCCATGGCAAAGAAGCAGCTGGAAAAGCTGCCCTGGAGGGAATTGCAGGAAATCGTAAAGACCTCTCAGGGGCTCTGGCCTCTCAGTGACCCGGATGGACAGCCATCGCTCAAGGACAGGAGGGAACTGAGGTGGCTCCTGGAATGTTGGAAAAGTTCAAACAAAAATCTGTGCCCTTGTGTTTCCCCCTTGAGAACAATACTTCAGCACGTGTTTATACTGGTGTTTCACATTTCTCCTGCCTGTTATGACCATTAGGTTTCTTCTCTCACTTTCAAGGAGCTACTTGTAGACAAGAATGGTCTGCCTGTTCTGCATTGTGCAAGGGGAAGAGATATAATAAGTGAATAGCAATATGGCTTTTAAACATTCCCCAAGGACACTCTTCCATATTAAATATCACCTAATTCTATAACCTTCCACATTTTCTTCAATGGTCCAGGGCTATGCACATTTTAGGCTTCACATTCTTCAAGACAGGTGCTTTAACCAGCTAAGCCATGGAGTCAGGCGTGGTTTCACATTCTTCAAACATTCTCATTTTCCTGTCCTCTTTGAGACAACCATAATGGTTTTTCATTCAAGCAAGTATGCATCTTAAAAAAAATACTGAAAAGTGCTTGCCCCATTTAACCTATGCTGATCACACTCTCAATTGGAGAATCTATTTGTATCTTTCAGAAAGCGGTGAAAAGAGTGGACATCCCAGTTCTGCCCACAAGACCAGAACTGATAGCTGACTCCCTGGCAGGACATGAACCACCCCTAACACATCAGCTAGGCCTCCAGAGAAACTACAGAGGAAGAGGAGAGACGAGCAAGTGTGCTTCTTCTACCAAGCCAACAACTTGAGTCAGGGTGATAGAGACAAACACCGAGGATACTCAGTGTTTCAAAACAGAAATCCCAAGAAAAGATGCACTATGCGAGTGACTGCCGGGGAGGCTACTAAAAATAGAAGCTAGGTAATCCAGAATGGTGTATATTTGTTAACCAATACTGATCTCATTCTCCAATGGAGATTGTGTTTGTATTTTTCAGGATACAGCGAGAGAGCTGTGGTCCATAAAACCCTACCAAACGACCTCAGGCAGAAAGCTGAGATCCTGGCAAGAGATGAGCCACCACAGTCATATCATGGAGGATCCATATGGAACCCCGCAGAGAATGATGGGATGAATAAGGGACCCACAGCCATAGCCATTCAATCAACAAAGGATAAACCAGTGAGATAGAAACCAATGAATCTTGACACAAAACCCCTAAGCTCACAATATTAAAGCAGCCTTAATACTCACCCACCATGACTCAGGGAACTGAGCAGAAGAGGGGGCGGAAAGATTGTGAGAGGCATGGTGGGGGAGAATATCAGAGACTTGGCACCCCTCAGTAACAACACACTTGGGCAAGGAGAATCAGGCTGAGTACTAGGCTATCCATGGTCCCCTGCCCCAAGGACTGAACCAGACGACCCACTGAGGAGGATATCCAGCTGACTTGGGATGGGGAAGGGGGGCAATGAGGAATTGGGAATAACAGCTCATTGTTGGCCCACTAAACAATGGAACTCATTATGGACAATAAAAAAAAAAAAAACAGAAATCCAGAGACCACTAAGACTTGAACACTGAAGCGAACTTAAAACTCACCAACCAACACTCAGGGAACATTGCAGAAGAGGAAGCAGAAAGAGTGTAAGAGCCTTTGTGGGGGAATATGCAGAAGAATTACCCTCTCCCCCAGTGACTGACTGCTGCCCACACAACACATAGCCTTCAAACCCATGAAGCTAACCAGCAATCCCACTGTGTGCCTGTCTATAGAATTATTTATTTAATTTATTCTTTGCCAAAATCTACAATTAAATCATTTAAAGTTCATCATTTTAAAATATTTTCTAAGCAAAACAATATATCTATAGAAAGCATAGTTAATAAATGAACCTAATTTTGTCATAAATAATTTTTAATTATTTATTTATTTGTTTGTTTATGAAAGAGACAAAGAGGCAGACACAGAGAGAGACACAGGGCCTCCAGCCACTGCAAATGAACTCCAAACGCACGTGGTACCATGTGCATCTGGCTTTACATGGGCACAGAAGAATCGAACTTGGGTCCCACACTGCTTTGCAGGTAAACACCTTAAAGGCTAAGCCATCTCTTCAGCCCTGTGTCATAAATGATTCTTTAAAGGATTGTTTCTTGACGTCTACAATATTACAATGGTAGTAATATCCTTTGAATTTACTAAAGTGCTTCTTCCCAAAGTGTGCTATATTCATATCAATTTTTATATTGATTAAGAACACTCTGAGATCTATTTTTTTGCATTCCAGGTAAAATATATCACAATACAGCATATTCTACAAAGAGAAAAATCAACTTTCCAGTTCTTCCTTCTGGTCAATGGTGAAAGCATAAAACACTGATTTAAGATTAATCCTGTAGGGCACCAATTGTTCTCTCTCCTGCCTCTTGTCTGACCCCTGCTTATGGCTTTCTGGTTGCCATTTAGTCAGTTCCCACTGACATAATAGCTAGGCCGTTCAAAATGTATTTCCCAAGTTCACTGATAAGGACATTAAGTTTCAAGATGCCATGTGCTATGGACTCAAAAGCATTCTAGTGCTACATGGATGTGAGTGCATCACAGTGGTGTTTATGAATAACACAAATCCCTTGGAGTTACGCTTGGCAGTAAGTCAAGCTACAGTAGTAAAGAAGTCACCAACCATCTGTCAGTGCAGCTGGGAGAAGGTAATGAGTCCATTACAATGGGAAAACATTTAAAGCCATGGGTGACCACTGATCACACTTAGTGAATGATTTCATTATAATGTGTTATTTTGAAAATCTAGGGACTTATTTCAAGAGAAAAATTTCTTTTCTGTGTATCGTTAATAATCTCGTGTGTAATACAGACTATTTTCCACAGTGATGATTTTCTATGCTATCTGGTCCACGAGCAGAATAACCATCTCAATAGTTTGCATCATGGCAATAATTTATTGATTGCTAGGTAAAGAATTGCATCTTTGTACACAGAGTACTATATGAAACCCATGGAAGAGCTATTTCCCCAGTTATCCATTTCCTGATGAAGAGTTGGACTAAAATGTTTGGCAGGAATAAAATTCGGATGTAAATAGAAACTTTTTCTCAAATACAATTACATCTAACTCTACACCTCTCAAATATTTTGAAATGATTTAAAATAAATTAGAGTTATGTTTGTGGGTGGTTTGTTATTGTATTGTACCCGTTCTTATATATGCATCATTCTGTGGCAGTATGTGTGTGTGAGAGTGTGTGCATGTGTATGAGTGTGTGTGTGAGTGTGTGTGAGTGTATGTGTGTGTGAATGTGTGTGACTGTGTGTATGTGTTTGAGTGTATGTGTGTGCATGTGTGAGTGTATGCTTGTGTGCATGTGTCTGTATGTGTGTGTGAGTGTATGTATGTGTAAGTGTATGTGTGTATGTATATGTGTGTGAGTGTGTGTATGTGTGAGTGTGTGAATCAATGTGTATGTGTGTGAGAGTGTATGTATGATTGTGTGTGTGAGTGTGTGTGTATGTGTGTATATGCAAATGTATGAATATGTGTGTGAGTGTGTATGAGTGTGTGTCTATGACTGTATATGTGTGTATGTGTGTATGTGTGTTTTTGGTTGTATGAGTGTGTTTGTGTATGTGTGTGTATCAGTGCATGTATGTGTGTTTGTGTGTGTGTGTGGATGCACACCTAGGCCAGAGGTTGACATTGAGTGTCTTCCTCAATTGCTCACCACCTGACTTTTTGAGGCAGGTGTTTCACTAAACCCGGAGCTCCCTGATTCCAGTAGAATCACTAAGTACCAGGCCTCAGGGATCCTTTGGTCTCCACCTTTTCAAGGTTGAGTGTGTAGATATGTGTCTTCATTCTCAGAGTTTGAACTGAGATCTTTACTCTTGCAAGGCAAACACTTTACTGTCTGAGGCAAATTTACTATTGTAATGTTACACATTATTAGAAAATCCAAATGCATGATCATTTTGTGGTTGAGCTAGATTCCTAATCACTTTGTCACTGACCAAAAGGGAGTTAGTGATACTACTGTTATCTTGCTTCAAGTAGTTAAAATTATTTTGATATTGTAAATGTGAATATTATAAAATAAAACTCAAAGATATCTAAACAAAAGTGGAATTATAGTCTAATGACATATTATTTCTTGTGTCATCAGCTCATATGTAAAGTACCTGCAGTCAGACTTTCTTCAAATCACTAAAGATGTCTCATTAGCTCCCAGGAGCAGATCATTTTTACAGTATCCAGGCTATAACAGCAGGCAACACAGTTCTGAGTATCTCTGGAACTAAGTTTGAATTTCAGTATTCTAATAACTCTTCTGCAGAGTTCAGTAAACCCTCAGTGATTCAGCTGGGTGGATTTATTGGCCTGAAAAGAAGCTTATATGTAAGCTTCAAAGTGCATCCTAAGAATAATGTTTTGTAGTTCAGCATTTGATTGAAGATTAATTAAAATTCAATAGCTGGCCGGTTCATTTACTATAGAATTTTCACCAAATTATTTTTAATTCTCTTTTTCTTTTTACAAATACATTAGTGAAGGCCATATACTAAATTATATTGTAAAGTATTTTGTACATACTTAGAGACTCAGTATATAGTCAACATTGGAAGTGACACAAATGGATATGATATTATAATAAATAATAATTGGATGTGATATTCATTGTAGTAAGAAAACGGTGAAGGAAAAGTTTTCCAGATATTACAAGTAAAGAAGCTGGAGGCTCTGGGTTTGATTTTCTATAATACAAGTAAACAAATTAACAGGGCTAAAAAGGATTAAATTTCAAAATTATACATATAAAAGAAGATTCAAAAGCAAAAGGCAAGAACATGATAGAAGTGAATATGAGGAATGACTGGATACTAAGTAATGAAGAAAGAAGCAAGATTCCTAGGGCTAAGTAGCTAAGAGGCAAAGCTCTTAGCTTTTCTTTTAAGTGCAATTCATAAACTCTGCTTTTGGGTACCTTGCTAGCTCCCATTTATTGGTATATATTTTTTTTTACTTATTTGCTAATACTTAATCACACACCATAGTGATGCAGGGGAAAAAAAAAACAAGATTAGACATGTAAAAATTGAGTAATTGAGTGTGATAGCATTTTCTTATTTATCAGTTACAGATGAACACACATATGCCTGAATAACAGATTATAACAAATGTTTGAAATGGAGATATGAAAATAGTCATGCCAGTTCAGAAGGTTTAATGAAGTCCATTCTTAATTAGAATATTACTGATAATTAGAATATTACTAGTTGTGGGTTTTGTACTCTTCTTTCTATTTGTATACAAGAGTTTACTTAGAAATAAATGAGTATTGCCTATTCTGTTATAAAATTAGCATGCATTTAAATCATGATGAATTATCACTTAAGGATTTAATTTTGTCTAATATATATTAAAATTCAAGTTTATAGGATAAACAATTTAGTAATCAAAAGAAAATGAAAATTGTTTCTAAGCTTTTATTTTTTTCTAAGCTGAAGAATTCACCTGCAATGGGTTTTAACTCATAAAATAATACTATTAAATTGTCTTATTCTTTTCTTTTCCACATGTCAAGTATTTTTGTAGCAAGGCACAATTGCTTTTGATTTAATGGCATAGAGAGAAACCAATTCACAGAAGAATTATGAAGGCATTAATCAGATAATTTAACTTATTTGGCAGAAAACATTTTATGTTCTGAAACTATTTTCCTTTCAAAAACCCAAGGTTCTGAGAACTAGAATATGAAAATTAATCTTTTATTTCATAATTATGCTAAATCAGTAACAATACAATAACAATAGAGATATTATGGTTAATATGTTCTGTAATTTACCTCTTTTATAAAATAGAAAAATAAAAATTTTGCAATAAATTTTTATTTTTTTCTTCCAAAAAAGGTTTGAAATAGCATAAAATACCAAACATTCCATAATGATCAGAGAACAAGATATCCATGGGAAAGTGAAAATACTTTTTGACTTCCAATACTTCCAACGCAGAATCTAAAAAGTGATTGTAATATATTAGCCTACTTCTAATTAATCAATAAACTGGTAACAAACCATATGAGACATTAATGTTTTTTTTTCTTATGCTGAGTACTCTTGCGAAATAAAATGGTTACTCAGAAAATCAAAATCTGTTTATTCTGTAGCTCCTCTATGTTTCCCATTTCTTTCGAAGAACATTATGGTAATTTATAATGAAGGAGGTGTGAGGACACAGACTGGGCACTCATGTATGAATGAATACTGCATATGAGAATAACAGATACTGATCCAGACCCATTGCCGGAAATTTAGCCACATGTCTATATTTAAATGCAAGGGTAAGTGATTTATAATCGCATAGGTTTACAAAAAAAAAAAAAAAGGTTGAGTAAACTTTGAGAACATCTAATAATTCTCTGTCATTATACCTTATGGGTTAGACAATCCAGAAATACTGTCTAAAAAATAACTGAGGTCTAATTGTATTGTTTAAGTGTACAATATAAAGGTATAAAATAAAATAATCGGGCTGGAGAGATGGCTCAGCGGTTAAGGCACTTGCCTCCAGTGCCTAAGGCCCTGGGTTCAATTCCCCAGGACCCATATAAGCCAGACCCACAAGGTGGTGGCCCTGGTTCTCTCTCTCTCTCTCTCTCTCTCTCTCTCTCTCTCTCTCTCTCTCTCTCTCTCTCTCTCTCTTTCTCTCTCTCTCTCTCCTTGAAAATGAATAAATAAAATATTTAAAAAAAGAAAATAATCTACATTAAAATTGAAAGTGAGGAAGAATATGACAGCATGCTAAAGAAATCTATAACTTCCTTGTATAAATGAGGATGTAATGTCTATGTGAATTACCTTCCTCTATCAAAACAAAGACAAAAGGTAAAAAAGACAAACAAAAACATATTTTTACTGTATTTACTAGAAAAAAGCACAATAAAAATTTCCAAAGATGTCCCCTAGCACCAGATATGCTGAGGCATTCTTATTCCTGCACATACGATAGACAGGCTAACTAGGAAGTTAAAACTGCTGTATTTGAGAATATGTTTTTTTTCTCCTCTTGCCATGAAAAATTATGATTTCAGTTACTTAATGTATCAGAAATTTTCAAATGTTGTTACATGGAATAGAAATCAAACAGCTGGTCATATGGACCATCATGCCTTTGCTGGCTGCCAAATGAAGGCACTCATTTCATGGCTCATGATTCCTTCCATGGTCAAATAACAGTCAGGGCAAGTTGTGTTCATTCTAGAATCTCTCATCCTGTCTTTTGGGGTCGCTGACAGATTCACCAGATTTCTCCCTCTATTTCAAGGTGTCATGTGTCAGCCAGTGAAGCTGGATGGTGGAAGAAAGAATTCTGGGAGTTCCCCCATATAGAAACCTGCCCGCCTCCCTGGTATATTATGCTTCCCAGTTTGTTCAGGCTGCCTTGGGAAGTTGAAATTCTCTTTAAATCCTGCATTCAGAAAGCAATCTCGTGTACTGCATGATTCAATTTTGCTGCTTGACCTTAGGACAAGTTCTTACCTGTTTGGCAGAACTCACAATATATTTAGACCTTCTTTTTATTCAAGACACAGAACATTTAGGGCTCTCTGAAGGCACCTCATAATTTCCTCATCATGTGATAATCTTTCAAGACAACCTGCCTTGCTTTAAACCATCTCTCAGTATTGAGTTGCAAGACTTTCTTTCTTTTTTTTTAAATATATATTTATTGTCCATAATGAGTTACATTATTTAGTGGGCAAACCATGCGTTGTTATCCCGAATTCCCCAATTCCCCCGCTCCCCATCCCTGATCAGTTGTATATCCTCCTTCGTGGGCTGTCTGTATTAGTCCTTGTGGCAAGGGATCCTGTATATCTTAGTACTCATCCCGGTCTTCCTGGCCCAAATGTGTTGTTACTGATGGGTGCCATGCCTCCGGACAGTCTCCCCCACCACGGCTCTCACAATCTTTCCGCCCCCTCTTCCGCTCAGTTCCCTGAGTCGTGGTGGGTGAGTAATAAGGCTGCTT
>PVHP010002790.1:0-41393 GCA_004024765.1 Zapus hudsonius | reverse complement strand
AGGACCCTCCCCGATATGCAAGACTTTCTATGTAACACTAAGAGAATCTCTTATGGCTTGAGTCAAAAATATTTCCTGAAACAAAGATCTTTATCTATGTTATGTTTTTAGAAGGTGCTCACAAGAAAACAAGGAAGGAAATGAAAGAAACAAATGAATGAAGCAGAAGCCATAAAGGTGTGAGGTATGAAATACTAGTCAATTCTAGTCAGAAGCCAGGAAAGCTTCAGCAGAAGAAGCCAGCTCAGCATTACCTGGTGCAGTAAGGAGCGCTGGGCACTCTCATGTCCTTACTCTGGCTCTCTATGCCAGCAGACAGGCAGACATATGTGAATACCCCTTCCTAAAGCTGAGTGGGGCACAGGCCAACACAAGGAAGAGCTCATCAAAGCAGAGAGCTCATAACATCGCTACCACTACATAAGTGTTAAGGCTTCTCTGCTCTCATTTCTCTCCCACATTTTTGCCACATTGTGCAACCAAATCAAGTCAGAAAAGTTCCTACATAAAGAAAAAAAAATCACTTTCCCTAGGCTGAGGAGAGAAGATGGGAGAAGGCTCAGTAGTTTTGGACTGATTTTTTTATAGCAACTTCATTATGCTTTTCAGACACTTGTGCCTATTGCTGTATTTTATTTGTTAATAGTTTAATAATGGATTTTTTTTCTCTATTCAAGCTAACAATGGTTTTCCATCTCTATCCACTTGTTTATTTATTTTCATGATAAATTTCTGATCAGGGATTTTCGTAGTCAGTCACAAACCGCTGGGATGAATCTTCAAACCAGGCACCATTTGGGGGAGGAAAGTATTTATTGAAACTACAGATTGAGGGGAAGTTCCTTAACAGCAAAAGAGGCTGGCCCTCTTTCACAGGTCCAAGAAGAAAGAAAAACCCAATACCTACACCACACACAGAACAGGGAATAGGCAGGAGAGGCAAAGAGAATTTCTTCTCCTTTATATAGGCTTAGGTTGGGGTCTTGCAAACCTTCCCCAGACTTAATGGCTTCCTGAGTCTCTGGAATTTCCTTCCTGCACTGCCCACACAGGAAAGGATGTTTACTTCTAGCTCCTTTGAGCTTCCTTACATCATGCCCCCTACTGAGAGGCTGCCTTCCTGTAAAGATCCTCAGAGACCCACCCAAGATTACTTGAATGGTCAAGTTGACATCAAAACTTAACCATCACAGGAATATACTAGTTTTATGAGGTAAAATGGATATTGTTCCCTTTTTTCTGTAATCTTTGTAGAATTCTTTAATTCTTTAAACAGCTATAGATTTCTCCAAATCACTGGAGACTTTATAGTTCTATTTAGGAGAATCTAAATTCCATTTGATCAATACTTGTAACGCAGGTCACAATTTGTTATATGACATGAGCTTTATAAGAAATGATATCTAAGGAGAGATTTTAGCTTGTCATTTGTGAAGGATTCACTCCAGTTAATGAAGACATTCAGATTTTTTTTGGTATGTGTGTGTAAACAATGAGTGTACATGCATGTGTGTGGTCTCATGTGTGTGGGGTTGCCTGTACATGTGTGTGAACATGCATGTGCAAGCCAGAGGAACAATCTGGTTGTCATCCTTAGAAATTCCATCTGCTTTCTTAAGTTGGGATCTCACTTGCGTGGAGCTTACCTTTAGGTTAGACTGGCTCTTCAGTAAGCCCCAGGGATTCCTCTGTCCTCACCTCCCCAGTGCTGTTTTAACTGGAATGTGCACATGGTCATGGGTGGGAGAATCAAAGGTCTGCATTCTTTTAAGGCAAGCACTTTAACAACTGAACCATCTCCATGGCCAAAATATTTATGTTGTTTGTAAAATTTCTTTATCATCATTTCTTTAACATTTCCTAATAAATGTTTTTTTTTTCTTAGATTATTTCCATCATGGTGCTAATGAACATGCAGGAGCCATATCTTTCCAACAGTGATACTATTTTACTGTCAAAGTAAATTTGTGGCACAAATTTCAGTATAATTTACAAAAGAAAAACATCAGAACTTCAGGATTACTTACTATCCAAACTGAGTCAACCTTTGTCCATCAATAGATATTATAAACAGATGCCATGACAGTTTTTGAATTACGATGCATGTTATCCAAGTAAGAAGACGACAAAGTCATACACATGCAGGACTCCACTGAAAAGTGTTCCATTCAATTCTACTCATTCCTTTGTAGTATGTGCAGTGAGTCAGCATATACAAGCCCCAAAATAGCCCCCAGAACAGTGTCATTCACATTTATCGGTTTTCATTCAAACTTTTGAGATTCCAGAAACAGCTATGATTTTAGCAAACAAATAACATCTTTTATTTTCAGGCATCTGTTTTTGTTGTAGCTGTGATCTATAGAAACCAAATTGCTACAACTATATCTGTCCATCTTCATTATTGTCTACTTGGTCTACAGTTCAGCATGTGATGGTTGACTGAGATACTCAGTAAAAAATGGAGAGGATCCTGCATACAATGCATATCACACATGTTTGTCAGCACAGATTTCTGAAGTATAAATATCCCTAATATAATGACACTTCAGAAAGAAGATGGCTAGTTTGGCTCATAGCATCATTGATTTCTGTCCAGGTCTAATTGATCACATTTCTTTTAGACCTGTGGTGAGAATCATATCATGGTACATGATGAATGAAAGAGAAAATGGGAAAGGCACACTGTCCAGTTTATGGACAATTCCCAGCAATCAGACTCCCCACTATTGTGCTTCTCTTATACTTCCTACCACCTCCTAAAGACATCATGCTGGAGATTCTTACTTGTGGGGTTTTGAAGATAATTTTATATGTAAGCTACTGAAGCCTTTATAATACTTTGGGGAACTGATTGAGTAATTCTCTCATATTTCCCTACAGAAATTACTGATGATACAGTACAGTTAAAATGTTCCAAATAAAGCTTTCCATTAAATGTCAATTTACTTAAGGTGTCAATGAGTTTGTAATGAATGATTTAGTCATCTTTACTAAAGATCATGGGCCCACACTTGTGATGAGTTTTGGAAGACAAGGGGAAGACCCTAAGTGCATTTTCTTAAGGAGGTGGAGTGGGCATCTGGATAAAGAACATTATGAACAATACTTGTTCATTTTAGATATAATTAACCTCCCTCTGGCATCTGCATTTATTAACATGATGAAATTATTAGGCTGCCCTAATGCATCCTTGGTTCTATTCATATCTGCTCCACTAAATAAATAAAAGTTGGTGAGTAAAAGATGACATTTACTTTAAATGTGCCTTGTGATTTTTTTCCATAAGCTGTGATTATTTGTGAAATACAACCTGTTAGAGGTATGAGTTTCATGGAAGAGTTTGAACCTTAGTTATACCAAATGTCATTCAGTTTTTTTTCATTAAAAGTGTTTGCAAAATTACTTTGCAATAAAATGAGGAGTATTTTATCTTATGCTATTTGAATCTTTTAGTTAATTCATATAAATTTTCCGAGAAAGTGGGTTGAACACATAGTTTAAATAAAATTATTTGTGGATAAATTGGAATCTTATAAAATGTCATTCAGTGTACCATTCTGTGAATTGTATGTATGCTTGAAGAAAAAGGGTACCGGGAAAATGAGAAAGAAAGTATATTTCTTATGATTATAATACCGTGTCTGAAGTAAACATCAATAAACCATTCCTCTTGAAGTGGGTATTCTAGTATTGTAAGTTATAAGATAACAATTTTGGACTTAAAACATTTATATTGATTTCAAAAAGGGTGACACATATGTGGTCTAATTTTACATTTTAAAAATGAATATAGAAACTAATTCACATTCTTTGATAATGTTTGTGTTAAATGTTTATTTATACCTCTGCTTTGCTCACCAAAACTTTTTTATTTTAATGATAGCATCTTATAATTTACTGTAAGAATTATTGTCCATATTTTAGGTTAGGACAGCTCTTTTGCTCTGAGACACAACTCAAGACAAGAAACACAAAAGACAAGAAACACCTCAACAGTAAAGCAGCCTTAATACTCACCCACCATGACTCAGGGAACTGAGCGGAAGAGGGGGCGGAAAGATTATAAGAGCCAAGGTGGAAGAGAATATCCAGAGACATGGCCCCCTTTAGTAACAACATACAAAGGGGGGGGCGAGTTGACTCCTAGGCTATCTATAACCTCCTACCTAATGGACTGATCCAGTTTGCCCACAGAGGAGGATATCCAGCTGATTGGGGACAGGGAAGAGGGAAATCAGGGAACTGGGGACACCATTACATTATTTGCTCATTCAGTGTATATAAATATGGATAATAATGATATGATTTATTTTAAAAAAGAAAGAAAAAAAGATAAAAGCAAATTAAGAAAGTTCCCAAGCAAAAAGAAGTTCTTCCCAAGCACTGCTGGGGAGGAAAGAGGAGGCCAGGAGAAGCTCCCTTCCACAGAGAAAGCATCTTTCCAAGAAGGAAGCCTCTGAAGAAAGGGGCAGCAGAGCACAAGGGAAGAAGGGACTTTCATCAGCGTTTCAGACCCATTCACGTGAATTAGACTTCCAAGTAGAGTGACCATCAGCATCAGGCTTAGGTGTGTAGGGAGGCACTTGTTTGGCTGAATAGCCCTGAGGAATAGTGACTTAGGAAGGGCCCACCCATCTGGTTAAACCCCCCAGTCGAGAAAAAGAGGAACTTTTGAGTAGCTTTTGCCTTCATTCACCTTGGATGAGACTCAATCGGATCAACTTCTAGTCCTGCCAGGGAAGGCAAGGTGGTATCCATATTTCTATGGGTCAGTCTCCAGCTAGCTAGCTGTAAGGAAAAGACTACCTTGACATAAACCATGTTAACTGTAAAGGGATGTTCTTTGTGCTTTTACAGACTCATTCACACTCTGGCTCTTGCATTTCTTCCTTTATGCATTGCAGTGCCTGATCTGCTGCTCTCCTGGTGCTTTCACAAGTTCCCCCTTTCTCTGCCTTTACTAGCTTCCTGATGCTTTTACTTACCAAGCTATTATTTTCCTTTGAACCATTATTTAGATATTTTTGTTTCTCCTGTGTCCCCCTTGAAATTTCCATTTTCACTTTATTGCACTCATCTATTGTTCCACAGTTCTGGGATTATTACTTAATAAGAACATATCATTCTAAATATCAACAATGTTCTTGCATACTTACCATCTTTATTATATCTTTTGAGCTTCTTGAAGAAGATAAGTGTACTTTTATCTTTTTAATATATCCAAATATTTGACTTTATAATGGAAATTTATTAAATAATTGTTAAATTGGTACCTTTTGAAGACACATGAAAAGATTTCATCTTGAATTATAAAAGGAGAGACAGAGCAGGACAGCTTGGTCAGTTTATTATATGCTAATGCCAACTTTTATACTGAATTTCCCTTGGCTTAGAAACTTATTGTAGCAACACAATACATTAGAAATTGGCAAATTCTTATATTTCAGGCTAGGTCACTCTGGATACACATGAGTCATATAAACCCCCAATCACAGTCACTTAATACCAGTAAAGATTTTTTTTTTAACTTTTGCTCCCATACAATTAGATGTAGGTTCTCTGAGGATGTCACTATTCAGTTACTTTGGCTAACCACTTGTAAGTATGAACCTGAGCAGTTTAGGTTCAGAGTTCAGATGTCTTACCTCCCTGCTCTAATGTCGATCAAGATAATGAGTGTTAACAGACTTCTGACACAGAGGAAGAGCTAGCCTCTTATTTCCATAATTTTTATTGACAAGAAGGAACAGCCTTTTGAGATAAATGCTTTTCTTTTAGTTTTACACTTCTCAGTATATAGTCACATCCTAGAAAATAATAAACAGTCAATAAAATTTATTTGCATTCAAAATATATTTGCCTACATTTTTCCTTTTCAAAATAGATGGAGGATAATATGAAGTCTAGATTCCTAGTTACTGATCATATCTCTAATATCTAGATTAACTTGCCTAGTTATCTGTTGGCATAAACTTGGATCTCTTCCTTAAACTGTTTGCTAAGTCAGCTACCAAAGTAGTTAAAAAAGTTCCCTCAAGCCAAGTTGACTTTTCTATCATTTTAAGCTTTAAGAATAAACATTTATGAAGGATTCACTAAGAGGTGTGTTAATCAGAATTGAAGGGTTGAATCCATCTAGAAGAGAAAGAATACAAGCAGCCTATCAGGAATCTATCTAGATTATTTGTGCCTAATCAAAATTCCAGTGAATTACTGGGAAATCTCAAGAAACCTAAAATTGACATATTATGATATTTTCAGAATTTGCCTTGATGTATGGAAACCAAGTGTAAAGTGAAAATGAGATGTAACATATACCAGATTTGATCAGGTAGGCAACATTTTTCACATTTTATGTATATTGTAGATAAAACCGCCTCTCTCAAATATATAAGAATTCCATTTCTGTATGCTTATGTAGAGATAAGGAGAAAGCCCCCAAAGAGTTGCTTATCCTGGTCAAAATGCACAAAAGGCCACAGGGGATCCTTTATGTGTCCATCAGATCCCTCTTGTGCAACACCAACACTTCCACAGTTGAGATCTGAGTAGCTCTTCACATGAAGTAGTAGTATTTGGACATCATCACTTTGCAATCAGGATGCCCGGTGTACATCACATAAGTGTACATACTTTTGAAAAGGGTGCTTGAGTTTGGTGAGCATGGATATAGCTAGAGGCAGAGAGACAGGTGTGGAAGAGTGTGTGACCTGAGACGTGTAAGCTGTTTTTCAAATAACCAATAAAGTAATGGATACACAATAGCCAAGCACAGATAGGGGCACATACAAAGAAATTATAACCATAAAAAGGAAGGCCCTAAGGAAAGGGTATCTTCAAAATAGCATGATTGAAGATAAAGAAACACCCAGATATGCCACCAGGACCTCCTTCTGGACTTCACTATGTTTCCTGGTCCTTGTTATAACAAGTGTCCTTTCAGAAGAGAAACATAGACCCTAATGTAGAAACTTATTATAGAACAGAGAAAATAAACTCTCTGGTCATGGGAGGACAATGACGGGAAAGAACATTGTGCTTGTCTTGAACACAAAAAAATACGTTCACATAGCAAATAGTAAAGAATACATTTAAAATGTGGTGGTTTGAATGGAAAATGCCACTCATATCCTCAAGTGTACCCAGCTGGTGGATCCATGGGGAGGTGGAGTCTTTCTGGATGAGGGATTTCACTGGTGGTGGTCTTGGCATTTATTAGTCTAGCTGACTGGGTGTTGCAGACTTACTCAGACTGTTCCTGGACTGCTGCTGATATAGAAAGACATGAGCCAGTTTTTCTGTTCTGCTTTTCTTTTCTTTGCCATCCTGAAACTGCCCCTCTATAATGTAGGCATGAAATAGCCCCCTCCTCAATCAACTTCTTCTGGCGGGGCATTTTGTCCCAGCAACTTAAAAGTAATTGCGATAAAAAGTAAGTTATGAAACCTATATATTTGATTATCCAAATTATATGAAATAAGTTAAAAGCAACACATTACAGGTAACTTTTATCTTGGATATTTTGTTAGAGGAGTTGAAATTTATCATTAATTTCTAAGTGAAAATTATATGTAATCTACTTGAGAAATAATCACATTATCTAATACTTATTACAAACTATTACCTGAATTCAGTTATCAAAATTTTCTGAATATTTAATCTCAATAAAATGTTTATTAGGAATGTAATCCCTACACATATCATTCCATTCTTGAAGCTATAAATTATAAGCCACTTCCATCTTTGTTCTCAAAGATATATAGGAAGCAAATTCTAATCACAATGGCGCCATGTCAGGTTCTATACATGGCTATCTTCACTTACTTTTTACACTTTTTTCATGTTGTAGAGAAAAAAGAAGCCTGCTTCTATATTTTCATAGTCTCTGTCCTCATTAAATTACCTAGTTTTATTTATCTCCCAAAGGACCTTTCTCCAATCCTGGGCCTACAGGTTTTACAAGCAAGCACCCTTAACTGTGAGCCATCTCCCCAATCACAAAAGATTATATCTTTTCATGTATATAATGCTTTATGTGAATAATAACTGTTATTAAATGGCAAAGTGCAAGTGAATTCAATACATTTGATGTTTCCACTTAATGCTTTTTGCTTTATAGCAAATGAATTTGTGGTTCTAAACCCAATGTTTTTATTATTCATCATAATTGTCTTGTTTCTTTTATGTTTTAATGGTTTGTAATTAATATCAGTAACTCTGGTCGTAACTAATGGATTTCAGTTTCCTATAAATTAGCCCCCTAGACAGAAAAAAATCTCAATATGTCAGGGGTTATATATAATTTTATCTTATTAACTATTGGTGATCAACTCATTAGCAAATATCTGAACTAAATAGGTCAATTAGATACTATATCAAAGTAAAATATACTATTTTCTGCTGACAGAAATTGTGCGTCTCTTATCTAAGCTTCATTTTTGCAGTTGTTTTGTTTACAAAAGTTTATGATTTCTCTTGCTATGCATTCTTGAAGAAACCTTCTTTTATGACATCCTGAGACAATAGATAGTCCTTATAATATACCTGATGCCCTATGTGAGTAGAAATCAATGTTCCTCCCATTCACAAACTGAGATACTGTTCGCTGTATTTTGCTTTTAAGAGTTCAGCAAACTTCTTGGACCATGAGCTTTCGAGTGGACATTAAAGGGGCATCAGCTTTTTCAGGCAAAGTTATATGTTCCAGATGTAGTTGCCCCCTTCTTAATTGCTAAACATTGCATTCTTAATGTCTAGTATTGCTGTCCTTGGAGACAAAGCATAGGAGAACCATTGTGACTAAATGAGGTTATGGTTATGGAGTCCTAATTTGATGTTAGTGGCTTTATGAGTAACGGAAGACAAAAAGTTACTCTCTCTCTCTCTCTCTTTCACTCTCTCTCTCTCTCTCCCTTTCTCTCTCTCCATATGGTCAAGGAAAGGTCATATTAGGATACTATACAAAGTCTTGTTCAGAGACAATAGCATGTTGACATGAAATACCTAGTCTCCAAAACAACAAGAAATTAAGTTCTTCAGTCCACAGGCTTTATGAGATATTGTTATGGAAACTTCAGCAAACTAAGGGATGGGAAAAGCCACTGTGTTTGGATACAAATGGTAGACTCTGATGGAGGAGATGTGCATCATAATACAAAATAAATGATAGAAGAAAGATCTGCACTGCATGTTAAAAATGTATTTCATGGGCTGGGGAGATGGCTCAGCGGTTAAGGCACTTGCCTCTAGTGCCTAGGGCCCTGGGTTCAATTCCCGAGGTCCCATGTAAGCCACACCCACAAGTTGGTGACCCTGGTGTTCTCTCTCTCTGTATCTCTCTGCTTGAAAATGAATAAATAAAATATATTAAAAAAGAATACTTAAAAAAAAGATGTGTTTAAAAAATGTATTTCAGAAAAAAGATGTGGATATTTTATCATGGCATGCTTTAGCTACAATAATAATCTGAGTTACTGTGTACTGCCATAGAGAGCCTTTCATTTTATTTATTTCATAGTCAAATAAATTACTTTAATATATAAATTCCAAGAAGATAATTGACAGTAACATTAAATCAACTCTTTCGCAGTCTACTTGGCTCTAAGGAAAGAACAGAAAGGAAGTGCTAACCAATTGTCTATAACATATTATTTATGCAATTATTTTGTAAACTTATTTTTCACAGTCTTATTGAAATGACAAGAGATTTGTATGACATTAAGATTCTACAAAAATCCTCAGTGTTAATTAATCTTCACTTTGGAACAAAATTACTCTGTCCTTACTCCACCATAAATTAGAGACAACTAGGGCAATGTTACATAACAGTAAGTGACATTAGCAGAAGCATATAGAAAATAAAAGAATTAAGAATTATAGGCCGGGCATGGTGGTGCACGTCTTTATTCCCAGCACTCGGGAGGCAGAAGTAGAAGGATCACCATGAGTTCCAGGCCACCCAAGACTACATAGTGAATTCCAGGTCAGCCTGGACTAGAGCGAGACCCTACCTCAAAAAACCAAATATATATATATATATATATATATATATATATATATATATATATATATATATATATATATATATAGAGAGAGAGAGAGAGAGAGAGAGAGAGAGAGTGCAGGTGTGCAAGGGAGATCTAGTGGCCATTCTTTGGCTACAATTAAAAGAAATGTGCTTTTAAAAAAGACAACTATTGAGTTATCATCTAAGTAAATAGCATGTCCTACTATGTCATTGATGAAAATCATATCTTTTAGACTGTCCCATTTAATTAGTCATGGGGTTATTAATTGACTTTCCATTACAAATCTTCTAGCCATGCTTATTAGTTCAATATGCATCTTAGTCACATTTCAAACATTCTAACCTGAGAAGTAGGCCAAGATTTAGAAGACTTGTCACAATGAATAAAGATAGAATATTGCTAAAGTCAGTGCCAAATATCTGATGCGAGAAAATAAAATCTACATAGGAAGATAGACTTAATAGTTTCATGAAGGGTATTTACAAAGGAAATGAATTCACCAGGATGACATAAATACATAGTTTTCAAAAGACTATTTAAGATGAAGAAGTTTTTGTTGAAAGAATAAAGTAAATTGGTAAAGTCACAAAATGAATTCCTAAATAAGTTATGAGCTGTAAGGAGATGAAAGGGCTATTGACAAATTCAAATTATTGTATGTGTAGCCACAATTTATTTATAATACATTTATTTTATTAAGAAAACAATAGACTCTGCTGTAATAAGCTGCTTTACTTCTACAGGAGAGATGTGTATTTCTTGGGGAATCCATTTCTTTTATTCCTTTAAATATGAATTTCATTTTTACAAATATAAACTGGTTATATCTTGAAATTATGCAAATAAACCACCACATGTTATATCACTTTAGAAGAAAATATGAGAATGTACAATATAACTGCATTTTTAATTTTAAAATTGTCCTAGGCAATATTTTTCATATATTTTTGATATGCTTTATGTAATTTATGATGTATGGCAACTTATTTTCAATTACTTACAATTCCAAATACTTATAATTTCAAATAATTACCACTATTATTTCAAATTGCATTCAGTTAAATATGAATTGGATGTGCTTTTCTTAAGGTAAAATGATAAATTTTAGATTTTATATTACTAAAATATGTTAGAAACCAAGTATTTTACTGCACAAAATTAAGAACACACTTGAAAAGTCTTGCAAACATCAGACAATAAATGTCATTTTACATGTAATTAAGTATGTAGATATATTTCTATAGAGCTATCTTACTCTGTATAGTTATTTGGAGTTAAGCATAGAACATGAAGATCCATTGTGAGAATGCTGTATTTATCATCGTCAGGCACATGCCGCTGGGATGAATCTCTATACCAGGCACAGTTTAGGGGAGGAAAGTATTTATTGAAATAGCAGATCCAGGGGAAATTTCAGAATAGCCAAAGAGGCTGGTCCCCTTTCACAGATCCAAGCAGAGAGAGACCAGCACCATCACCTCCAAAACAAGCATGCACACTCTAACTTCAACAAATTGTAGGACCGCCAGACTTCAGATAGACTGCTTTGTGCATATGTATCACAGGAATTTCACATCCACCTCAGAATCACCCAGGGCTAGAGCCTAAGATCCAGCAGAGGTGGCACCTCGTCCAGCGAGGCAGCTGGAGAAAAACTTTTATACTTTTAATCTATTGGGAGACATTCAGTCAAATTACCACGATATTCTTTAAACCCTAAGGTAGTGGTGCATAGCACTACCTTCAGTGGTTGAGAGACTGTCACCTGAAGACAGGAACACCTATGTCTACAGGTGTTCACTTGCCTGGCACTACCCAGCTCTTCTAACGTAGGCAGGCATAGGTGTTTTAGTTTTCCTAGGAGACAATGACATAGGTAATATTATGCTGAGTCTTAAGAGAACAGATAACAGGGATTCTTCAAAATAAAGACTTTCATGGGCTGGAACAGAGGTCAAGGGCAGGATGCTGCTGCAGACAAGCAGGGAATAAGTAGCCTAGACCAACCTGACATTCATGCATGATATAATGCTAGAGGGTTCTGAATACCAAGACGGCTTCATTCTCACAAATTATTAAAACTGCAGGAAAGACGTAAGCATTTAGATCTAATTTAAATAACAAAAACACCTTTGGTGCTGCGTGTGCTGAGATCAGTCAAGGTCTTCCATCAAATCAGGTATATGTTGCATTGATGCTAAAGCATGAGAAAATAATCATAACATAAATGGAAATTATAATAAATTATGGAAAGTAAGAAAACATTGAAAAGCGATAATGATAAGAAATAGACATCAAAATATGAAGGTACAGCTAATGAAAGGATGGAAATATTTCTAATTTCATCTATAAGTTTCTTCACTGTCTCATCAATTTTGTTGCTTTCTTTCCAAATATTTGTGAATATTTCCATATATATGCATATATAAAATACAATTTCTAATTTACTTTTATATGGGTCAAAAATATATTGTCCAAATTATAAAACGTTTGAAATATACTAAGACATTCTGTGACTTCGTGTTTTGCTACTTCTGGAAAATTTTAGGTTTTGTTTGACAGGTGTTATTTATGAAATTCACATTTGAAAGTTTTTTTCATCAAAAGTTCTACATTATAATTAAATTTGTTCATATCTGTTTAAGAATTTGTAAGTAAAATGCCTCTAATTTCCAGGAATGTATATCCATCGTATCACTCTCATTAGTGACATCAATTCTGCTGTACATATTTCTTATACTTTGATACTGTATCCTAAAATTTAGATTTGGTGTATTTTCTTGTATAATTACCAACCTTGATAATTTCAGGAAATCTTTTCAATGAAATGTACTATAGTTATAACTTTCTCATTGCTGGACCAACCACCTGAGCAGAAGCAGCCTGTGGATGTATCTATTTCTGCGTACAATTTCCAGGGGAAGTTTCATCATGGAGGGAAAGCTTGGCAGGAGAGGTAGAGGAGAGCAGCATCTTGTCAAATTATCTTGAAAGAAGCACTGAGAGTGAGCTGGCATCTCAGGCAAGTGGTCTGGACTATAAATTCCTTAGGCCCACACCCAGCTACACACCTTCTCCGGCAAGGCTTCACCTCCAAAAATTCCACCAAGTTTTCCAAACTGCAACACCTGGGAATCTAGTTTTCCAAAGCACATGTCACTGTCGGAGACATTTCATTCAAACCACCACATCTACTTGGATCCTGATTTATCACAGTGGCTTTTTCATAATCAGTCATTTCATGGCATATTATTTCACCCATTTTTTTCATTGTACACGTGTAGATATCAAGCACAGGATAAGCCTGAGGACTTAGAAAAGTATACACCTTGGGTGGACCTTCTTGAAGACAAGGAACCCACAGCTTCTCCCAAGATTTCCTCATAAATAGAAACAAAACTATCATAATCTGTCTGATGCTTTGGCTCCCCTTAGCTTTGACTGCCTGAAACTGAATAAAAGTTGGATGTGCAGTCAGTTCAGAGAGCACTCCAGAGGATCCCCTAACCCTCCTTTAAATCCTATTTTGTGTGTGTTCATTATGCGTCCTACCATGAACCACTAGAGGGCGATGCATATACTTTGCATAATGGGGTGTCACAGATAAGCAACTGTATCATGAAATCATGTATTTTCCGCTTCAATCACACCTGTGTTGATTTGATATAATTATCAATCAATTTGTTTCTATAGAAATATACAGTCTATTTATTATCTCTTCTTTCTTTCAAATATTTTTTTTTCTGTCCACTGCAATTTTATCTTCTCAGTTGGCCTGAATTTAATCAGTTTTCCATTCAATGCCTTTAAATTCATTTATTCTACACATATTAGATTTGTGTTGTAAGTGTACTTTTGTGTAAGGAAGTATAAATACTTAAATGCCTAGCAAGAGAGAATAAATTTACCTCATAAATACAGATACAGCGATTTCAGCAATTTCTAGTTGTAGACATAATTTTCAAACTCTACGTCTTCATCAACAACTTAGAAAGCAAGTTTCTGAAATGAAAATTAATGGAATCATTCCAGCCTAGCACTAAGCATATTATATTTTATAATGATAACGAGTTTTCCCTTAATCCTAGCAATTAACTCAAATGAAATTCAAGCATCCTTGACTTTCTGAATTATATATCACAATAATTCTATGTGCACCATTTGAAAAGTCAAGCTGTGGTGATTGCAGTTTTTAAACTGATCAAATATTTATGACTAAGAGGTTAAAAACCTAAGAAACAGTGAAATGTATAAAATTTTAAATTATGATCTACCTACATTTGAAATATAATATAATGTATGTTTTATGGATATAAATTTTTAGGTAAGACATGTATCTCTAAATGCACTGGAAAATGACACGAAATGAAAGAAATACACACAGAGAGATGAAGATAAGAGTAGATAAGAACTATATGCTATAGAAAATTGAATATGTAGTATTATGAGACAATATATATATATACATGTTGTTTTTGAAATACCATAATATAGTCCATAAAGCTGTATAAATATAATGTTCTAATGAAAATGACAGCTTTTCAATCAACTATTAGTTTGTTCAATATACATTTATTTAGTAAAAATGTTGAATGTGATATTTAAGTGAATATTGAATTAGACTAGGAAACAAGCTATATGGCTATTTGGACAGAGGGTTGATAAAAGAAAACTACTGAGAATGCCTTAAACTAGGAGCAGATTTGTAAGAAAGCAGAAGGTCAAGTTAGCTGAAACCTACTAAATTAAAAAGATAAGGAGGAGAGTCTAGTCAATGTGAATCCTGCCCTTCCACGTGCTCCATCACCATTCTTATTTAGATTTTACTTGAAAGAGAGAAAAAAGGGGGAAAGTTGTGATTGATGGTTTATACATTCTAATAGACATTTCAATGTTATTAACCTAGGTAGTTTGCAGAAAATAGATTTTTAGAGCATGGAGTAGACATCATATTCATAAATCCTCTCCCAGACCTGGTGAATTTAAATATTATAGAATCTAGAAAGAAGTTTCTTTATCTCTTCACAATTTCATTTTTTTTTTGGTTTTGTTTTTCTTTTTATTATAGCTATTCTATTAATTTAACTTTTTTCTTCATTTTATACTTAATGGATTTCAGGATTTTTCTTCATTTTAGAGTTGCATTTTTTAATTTGCTCTTTTTTCTTCCTCTTTCTGATATTCTCAAGGATGGTATGAATATGTATTCTAGAAACCTACTCCTTTCTGTATATGGACTCATTTGAGGAGCATTTGCCTTAGTTCTTGTTTAAATTTTTAATAAAATTCAACAGCAAACATGTCCAGTTAAGATTATTAAGACCCGTGGAATTGGTAAAAAGGACAGAACAAAAGGATTAAAGGAAAAAAACTGAATGAACGAAATTAAGAAAGAAATAAAGAAATAAAAACAGAAAGTTGGTATGTAAGTTTTCTGTGAATATTGGCATTGCTTTACTTTCCATAATGGATCTATAATGGATCTCCATATTATTAAACAGAAATATCAAAATATAAAATTTTCAAACTACCTATTGATAAGCCAAGAAACTATTTATAATGTTTTCAATGTAAATATGACTCTGATTAAATTGAAATAGTAAATTTATTTGAAAATCTCATAAAATGTCACTCAGAATTATTTTAGAGCCCTCCATTTATAATAAAATTAAAGGAAACTCATTGATTAAATTTCAGTTTAAATAAAAACTACATTTAATTAACAGTATTAAATTGGGATTTTATAATAAATAAAAGTGAACCTAACAACATAACAGAAACTGAGTAGTCAGGCCACATCAACATATATTTTCATTGGCTTTTTCATGCCTCTAAAACATAATTTAGAAGTCTATCCTTCTTTGAATTGAAAAGGGGAAATTTTGGCACTGCCATGTCTGGGATTTTACTGCTGCATTTCCCCCTGAGTTTGTGTCCTCTAATGCCAAAAGAATTTAGACACTTTGGACAGAATAATATTTCTTATCACAAGTTTATTCTGGGTTAAATCAGTTAAGGGAAGGGGGGAATTGGATAGGGAAGCAGCCCAGTCACCACGTGGTCTGTGAGGTTCACAAATCAACATCAAAGTGCACAAAATCACCCAAAAAGGGAGACAACAGGAATAGCACACATGCTAAGGAGAAAATTCCCTTACCCCCCTCTCTGATCCAGGTACTGGGGAGGGGCACAACTTACCTGCTGGGTTCCATGAGTCTCCACCCAGCAGTCCAGACAGGAAAAAAAGTCACCCCTCCCAGTTTAAGTCAGGACTTTTAAAGATTTCTTTACTGGGAGGAGTGGCAAGACTCCAGCCTGGCAATGACCTTGATAGTGTGATATGAGGTCACTGTGTGAGGCCATGCCCTCTCTACCTGTGGGAGGGGTCTTCCTCCTAATCCCTCTCAGATAGATGAATATTTCTCATTTTGTAAGAACCAGGGTAAATGCTGGTATGATTTTATTAGTATTCTAGTTGATACAAATATCACATTTTAATTTTATTTTGCATTTATGTTTGTGATCATGTCCAAATATATTGTATACCTGATTTCATACCAGACAGATTCTCATTTACTTAGATATGGCTTGGAATCATCTTATGTGCTAGACATGTCCAAAACAATCGCGAAACATGATTTATAGTTTAAATCATGAGGAAGGATAGTCTTGGTGGTAGAGAATTTTACTCACTGACTCAAGTGAATGAACTCACCTATGGATACTGGCTTCTGTCTGAGATTCAGACCAATAGAAAACTATGGAGAAGCTAAACAGAATAAGCAAATGATGCCATGGCCCAACTGTATCTGTGAACGATTCTTAGCAACTAATTGAATAAAAATCAATCAGGAAAGTGAAATAATTGATACAGGAGCATTGTATCTGTCCTTATGACAGTAATGTATAAATTATTCAGCATTTGGAAAATGTGGTATAATTATTAAAAAGACTTTACTGCATGATGGTAGGCTATGTACAAATTTCTATAAATATGTACTATAAATCATAGATACTTTGTTCTTAAATGCTTAATTGTAGTATTTATCTTGAATACTAAATATTACCCTATGGGCTTTATTCCTCTGGTCATCGTCTTGTCATCTCCATGAAACAATTAATAAAGACATTTTATTCTGTGACTTAAATTCCTATTTTCTTCCTTTGTCTAACACTCTGTTCATCTTGAGAAACTGTTAGTCATTTATTCTAATTGAAACATATGGTAGGGAAAATAATTTTTAAAAGGTATTTTAATGCAAATGACCATTCCTATTAATGTCAATTGTATAAATATTTCAAAGAAGTGAAGAAAGAAATAAAAATTCTGCATCAGCTCATGTCAACACTCACTTGTTATGAGAGGAAGTGATAGTCATTTAGGCCCTGTGGGGGTCGCAGAGCACACTGACAATACAGGTCAGTGAGGATCAAGCCACTGTTCACATTTAGATTCAGGCTCTAACACCTGGGCATGTTCCCAGAAGCATTTCATTTTCAAATGAATTCTTTCTACTTGAAACCAGAGGTCAGCAGGCTAGCATCAGTTAAAGAGGTCTCAGCAGCATCAAAGTTAAGTAACAACCAAAAGTCACACACAGAGGCGTATTTCTAATCCATAAATGTGTCCCCAAGGACAGCAGGCTGAGTAAGACAAGACAGCCATGTTAAAGATATCAACAAGACATGCCCTGACCATAAGGAACCTGGCAGCTAGAGGTGAGGATAAGCTTTTATTTATTTATTGTTGTTTTTATAGTGGGGTGTTACTAAAGATTAGAAAAAAAGTTTTAAGTATATATGTTTTTTTGAAGTTTTATTATATGAATATATGTGGGTTTGCATGAGTGGAATTCAATTGATAATGCTAAATAAACCCACATATCTAATTATAGCAATGTATATTGTCAAAATATTATAAAACTGCAAGAAACTTTACATTTAAAATTTTTAAATATAATTGTATTCCCATAGTAATCACTTTTACTCATGGAATGCCTTTCAAAGTATTTTCTTTAATTGAAATGTCTTTTTACAAAAAGTATTTCCATTCTTTTGGAAACATCAATACTGCAAGTCAAAGTTGGTCCTTTTAGAGAAATAAATATTGATTTCCTCCTTCATCTCTCACCAATGACAACCACAGCTGTAGTCGCTCTGCATATTTTATTGCTTTAAAATTGACAGATTCCATTACTATTGGATTTTATAATTTTTCATTGTTTTTTTTTCTTTTCAAAAAGTCATTTGTGTACTTTCCCTTCTTATGCGACCGACAGGACAGCAAAGTGAGTCTGAAATTAATGTACCACTTCTTGCTCTGTAGTCCATTGACTAGAATGCTCTAATTTTGGTCTGGCTGTTTCAGAGTTTGCAAGGATATATTGAAAATAATCTGCTTTCCTACTCTGTTCATTCCCCAAAGTTAGACTACACAATTGTACATATTTACGCCACAATAAATTGCCATTAAAATTCCTCAAAATATTTTATTTGCATGAGTTTTATTGGTCTATGGTGTACTTAGTTTCTGACAATTGTTTTACTGTGTTCTCTTTAGGTAGTAGTAGCCAGCACTGCACAAATTACCTAGGACTCTCTCTTATGAGTCTGGATATTGAGTTGACATCGGGGCTTGTTTGCTTATCATTTGTGTAGGCTGTATGAGGATAATTTACAATAAATATTAAGATCGAATTGATAGATTAGCAATTGCCAATTTATTTGTATGTAGGATTAGTAGGATCAGGAATGTAATATAATACCAATAAATGCAATCAGGAGTGCAATATAACACAAATAAATAAATAAATAAATAAAAATACACAAATGCAGGAAAACATTCTAAGTATTCTGACAAACATGATATCTGTGGTAGTTTGAATAATGTCCCCCAATAGAATTTATTATAATTGTGTTTATTAAATTGTTAATTGTCTCCAGGCTTCTGGCTGGAGGAAATGTCACTTTGGCCTAGCCTCCTGGGGACTGGCCCTTCTAATTTGGATGCAACATACTAGGAATAGATATGCAAAAGAAAAGCTGAACCCAGTCTGGCAGTTCTGCATTTTGTGAATTACATTGACACAGTGTGCTTGCTTGTTTGCTTCTGGAGGTGCTGTTCCTGTCTCTGCTTGCTTCTGTGAAAAGGGAGCCAGCCTTTTTCCTTAACTTCCCCTGGGTCTGTTGCTTCAATAAATACCTTCCTCCCCAAAATTATGCCTGGTTTGGAGATTTATCCCAGAGACGTGACTGACTACTACAATCTGACAAACTTGATATCCATGTAGTTAATGAAGAGAGCATGATACTTGTTGGCTACTGTTTTTTATTTAAACTAACCTCTAATTAAAACTAATTAAAGAATATTTCAAAGAAGCAACTCTTATATGTGTGTTTGTGAAGATTCATTTCAGATACCTGCAGATGTCCTAAGTTACAGACCATGTCCATGTCCCAATAATGGGCCTCAACTCCAGGAAAAATAATCAATGAAGCAGCAATATTTCCTTATTGTAATATGCTTTAAAATGCATAAAATTATTTTTTAAAACTGGTTTTAAAACTTGATGGAAGGGTTTTGATAGCATGACATTTTATTCACTTTCCAGTACATGAATCACAAAGTCATGTCCTTGTGTAGTGTTCATATACTCATAGGCTTCAAACTGAGATTAAGGATAATTCTAATTCACCACTGTAAAAGCCATAGAGAATTAGTCAAGGCTGCAGTGCACCAGGAAGGAGTATATTAGTTACTTTCTAGTTGCTGGGAACAATACTAAACAAACATCAGTATAAGGAAAGAGAATTGATTCCAGCTTCAAGTTCCAGGTGAGACAGTTCATTGTGGGTGGGAAGCTTGAGGCAGTGGTCCTTGTCAAAACCATGAGGAACCACCGAGAATGAGGTGCTCAGCCATGACCCTAACCCACAGTTAGTTAAGGTGAGTATTGCCACCTCAGGTAACCTCATCAAGATAATCCCCCACAAGCATGCCCAGAGGCTAACATAATACAGGCAATCCCTCACAGCGGACAATCAATATAAACCTTCACACACAGAAATACTTAATATTTTTTTCCTGCATAAATAAAAAGGAGAATGGGAGACAAAAAAAAAGGATGAATTATTAAACAATATTTTTCTTGCATAAATACATATGAATGTATGTATAAATAAAGTCTTTTAGGCTATTAAAATTTCAAAAAATGTTGTACGTCTACAAGATGAGAGCAGTTGTTTATGAATATTTCTCATAATTATGTGATTTTAATAAAAATATTAGCAATTATGTACTTTGTAAAATTTCCAAGTGATAATTATTTTATTAAGCATTATATGACATTGAAAAGACAAATTTATTTGAAAATATAATCTATGCATGAACATTTCAGTCTTTTCCTTATAATAAACACCCCTACTGTGAAATCATCTGCAAGGCAAATAAAGTGATCAGTGATGCTCTTAATTACATATTAATTTTGACAGCAGCATTTTCTCATCATCTCAATTATTCACTAAATTAATGTTCAGATTTTCTAATCTAAAAACTTTCAAAGGTCCTTGCAATATGATATGCATAATACAATATGCTGAATGATTTGGATTTTAAAAAATAATCTATGAAAATAATCAAAAGTAATCTATATAGAATTAAAACCTTAAAGAAAGGGATATGGAATATATCAGTGTTTATGTAGGTAAGATACAATATAAAATTATTAACATATATACATATAGCATATCTATCTTTTATAATATATTCACCTAAAATTTCCTTATTCTATAATGATGAGCCCAGTCATATGACTTGTCTCCTCTGCTATGACATATTGATGTGTGTGTGAATATTCAATTTCAACATTCTCTTCCACATGAAACTTGGTTTGGAAGTACTGTGTTAGGTTAATTTTCCTTTTTTATCAAATATTTGAGGGAACATAAACTTAAATGAGAAAATCTTTTGCCTCATGGTTTCATAGGTTTCCACTCACTGCCAACTTGTTCAAGTCCTATGGGAATGACCTGATCTGACCGTCAGAATCATGGCAGGGGGCACAGGGTGGACTGGCTAGGACACGGAAGGCAAGGGACTAGATTTCTTAAAGGAACCAGCCTTATGACCCGCATTCATAAAGGCAGCATTACTACCTTAACCAATGGTATTACAATGAAGGCCAAACCTTTAACATGAAATTGTTAAGGAAATTGCACGTTTAAGCCACAACATTAGCTAAATGATTCCACATATCACTCATCTTTAATATAGATAAATAGACTTACATGGTTACACATTAAATATTTTAATTTATGTTTCCATTGCAACTATAAACATATGTATCACACTTGTGAAGTGTGGTGTTTTTTGGGCTTATGGAAGCATTAAGAAATGAGAAACAATAATAATAATAAATGAGAAATAAAGAAAGCATGCAGCCCACTTTAAAAGCTTAAGGGGTAACACATGTGTCTTAAAAGCACAATATTTCAAACTGATTTTGCCTTGTTCAGTGTAAATATTTGAGAATTTTCATTTTACTAACACATTTAAACTATCTCCAACATAATTTTGCCTTTTATTCATGATTTTGATATGATGATTCTGATTCATTCACAGTAAAACACATTTCAGAATGTTTGTGTAAGAAAGGGACCCTGTGGTCTAGGAAGATGGCTCAGCAGGTAAGAGGGCTGCTGTAAAAGCAGGAGGACACGAGTTTGATCCCCAGCACCCGAGGAAAGAGCAGGACATGGATGCCTGTCAGCTCATAGCTGAGTGGAACAAAGACAAGAGAATTTCCAGGGCTCCTAGGTCATTCAGCACAACCATACAACAGAGAGGTCCAAGTTTACTGAGAGAATCTGTCTCAGAGAAATAAGGTGGGGGTGATAGAAAAGCATACTTGATATTTTCCTCTTGTCTACAAATCTGTGAACACAGAATACACAATCTACACCCACACAAGCACTTATACCATACACACAGTCACACACATACATACATACACATCGTACATAGTACACATAGGACCTGCCAAAATTGAAGAGATATACAAATTATAATTTAAATATAACATCAAAATAAAGAACAAATGAAAAGCAGTTCTGCTAAAATAACATGACATAACTGTTTAACATCTTAAAAAATAAATACAACTAAAACAAATGGTTGTTTTCTCAAATAAAATTTTTACCACTTGTAACCATTACAATCAAAATTCAAATAAAATGTCTATCTAAACACATCATTTACCATGCTTACAAAAATAAGTTGTTCTTTTTGCCAATTATAGAAAACTTACCTATTTTTTTCCAAGGCCTGAAAAATCATAATTATGTTATTACCTGAATTATTGGCCTATTAACCTTAGATTGTTTTCTTTTGTCAGGGAGCCTTGAATGTAAAGTGTCCCCCACATACTCATCTGCTGAACTACATAATCCTCAATTAGAAGTGCTGAAAGTCATGTTGTTCAGGAGGATGTGGCCTTGTTATATGAAGTTTGGAACCAGATCAGGGTGCTGGCTGTTCTCTCTGGACCTCCTCCCTATGGAGCTGGAATCCTCATCTCGCCATGCTTTCCTGCTGTGACAGTCTTCTTATCAGTTATTTGGCCCAGCAATGTTGAAGTAACTGATACCGATAACATTATTAGTGAACATACAATCTTGGTACATGCTATACTGGCAAGACAGAAACATTTTGAGTTCTGTAATACTAAAAGGAAATAGACCCCTCAGGAGAAAGCATAATTGCGGGTAACATCGGAAATTCATATAAGATATGAAATGGGATGTTAGAAAAATTCTGAAGTTTAACATTCTAATGTTACCAATTAATATCACAGTTTTGATAGAAGCTGTTGGCTTTTCTCCACAAGAGTGTACCTTGTGCTATGATGCACACCTGGAAATCAAGCACTCAGGGGGCAAAGCCAGGAGATTAGTGTCTGAAGTTAGCTTTGAACATCTCATTTTACTCACCCCATGGAGCAATAGGCTAGTTATGGGATACACATTTCCATTCCAAAATGGAAAAATAAATGGAAAAAATATCTAAGTGGTTTCAAGCAGATTCAAGATTCAATGAATGGAAGAACCTGAGAGCCAAAACTCAACCTCAGTTGAGGTGCTACCAGAAGAAAGAGAAAGAGGGTAGACATTGCTGAAATTAAAAAAAAAAACTATAAACAAAAAATAGATGTTTGTCAAAACTAGTAGATGTAAAGATGTAATTCCAGGAAATGCAGTATACAAGGACATTAATAAAGAAAATCTCAGTCACCTCAAATAAAACTATATAGAAAACTTCAGCATAGAACTTAGGATAACTTTCCATTCTAACAATTGCCTAAATTGTCTTTAGAATATGAGTTTCTGTACATTAAGGGACTCTAATATACACATGTATTTACAGTAGTGAATATCCATTTAAGGAGACACTAAAGTCAACCCTAAAGTTTCTCAAATATATTTTTATGGTTTCCCACATTTTGTTATATTTTGAGACGTCAGAAATAAATATGCATCAAATTTCACTGGAGTATGCTACAACCTTTGAGTGTTAGATAAACCCATCAGAAATTGACAGGAATGACTGAAGTCACCATTCCGACACATTTCTTTCTTTACAGTATCAGAACAGACATCACAGGCCAGGGAGCTAAAAGCCATCATGACAACCGTCAACAGGATGATATCACTTTCCTAATGTCTGTCAATGATTCTTTCCATTTCTCATCTACTCTTGGTAGGACATAATAAATACCATCTACATTTTCTTTAAAGCTTAACATAAAGAGAACAGATTGATTGCATTATACCCTTCTTACTGGAAATTAAATCCATGCTTCCTCTGCAACATGCCATAGTAAGCTGGGCTGTGATAAGCATGTTCTTTACAAAAGAAAATAAATCATTTTTATGGGAGTTGCTCTCATGTTTATTTCAGATGACAAAATGCTAAGAACCTCCGTGGGATAATACTGTGTGGTTACATAACTGAGGTGGAGGACAGCAAATCATTATGATATGCATTACTGTATGGTTCTCCTTGTGGGCTTCATTGTCAGGAGATTTGTGAAGTAGTGAAAAAGACTCATGATCTAAGCTCCCACATTAAGAGATTAGAATTTAAATTATTTGTTCAAATTGTGCTTAAGATTAGTATCTAATTGTTCATTGATATCAAGTTGATTTTTCATTCTAGAACAACTTCAAATAGGGGTTGTTTTAGATGGACATTATATAAACTTAAAGCTTTCAGACACATCTAAATATTTTGTAATTTATACACATGATTTCTAGAGAAATTAGGTTTGAAAATAAAAGAAAAACTTTCCTGTCATAGGGATTTTTGTGGCCATTAAAATAATGGTGGCATATAGCTGTAAGATAATGTCACTCCATCACATAGGTTGACAACTAAGTAAGTAGTCACTTTTAAAAAAAATATTTTCGTGGATGGAGAGATTGCTAAGTGGCTAAGGTGCTTATAAGCAAAGCCTGACATCACCGATTAAATTCCCCATCACCCATGGAAAGCCAGATGCAAAGTGGCACATGCATCTGGAGTTCTTTTACAGTGGAAGGAGGCCCTGGCATGCCCATATTCTCTTTTTTTCTGTCTCTCTTTTCTCTATCTCTTTCTGTTTGCAAATAAATAAAAATATCCTTGATGTATTTTTCACTTAAATTTAAAGGAAAATAGTTCCAAAATGTTTAAGAATTCACTTAGCATCAGCATTCAGATATTTTACAACATAGACTGATCAATAAGTATAGACAAATTTATGTCACAAATAAATACAATTGTGTATACATAAGTGTCATAGAAACCAAAAAAATATTCTAGTTTGATTTGTTTTACACTTTTATAGATTAATTCATTGACTAAATATATTAATGTAAAGATGTCTATACACAGTGTAGAGAAAATGATAAAAAATTGTAGGTGAATTTCTTAAAATAATATTCACACTATAATATTTACAGAAGTCAAATAAAGGAGATCCACAGTGATTAAAGGCCATGTTGTAAATCCTAGAACTCTATAAAATCAACTTATGAGAATCTGTCTACTATAAAGATTCCCTCGACACTCAGCAGTTATAATCTACAGTACTTTCTTGGCAGGGGATGATGAATGGTGAGAGATATAATTTCAAAGAGAATATTCAGTTTTGTGAAATAAATGACAGCTTTTCTTCTTACTTGAACACATACACTTGAAACTATCGTGTAAAAACCTTATTCCTAAACTATATGTGCCATATGAAAGTTATAAAAAAAAAAACATAGCTGATGTGTTCCTGACAATTATTTTAAGCAATTCACAATCAGTTTAAAAGTGGAAGACAATACAAAGCAATTTGAGTTACTGAGTGACTGTTGTCAATATATAATTTTAAAAAGTGCTAAAATCATTTTCAAGAGTCATAAATCTCTGTCTTCTGAGTACTTAAGGAGAGTCCTATGCAAAATATAATCTAAAGTTGGCCATGAGGACTAAATGCATGTGGATAAAAGATATGAAAAGAACAAATTAGGGCTGGAGAGATGACTCTGCCTTTAAAGGTTCTTGCTTGAAAATGCTGACAGTCCCTAGTATCCAGATACATAAATTGTTGCATACATCTGAAGCTTGTATTTGCAGTGTCAGGAGGCCCTCCTGTGATTTCTCCCCACCTCTCAAATAAGTAAATATTTTAAACTGATTTGTTGCTAATAATTAGATACATTGAGCAAGTCTTATGATGGTACCCCCCATATCCCTTCTGCCTTTCCCCCACCCACTGGGGACCCTTCTCAGTGGGTTGGCTGGAACAGACCATGGGGTGGAGGTTATGAATTGTACACGAAATAGACAGTTTTTTCTTTGTGTGTTGTTGTTGAGGGGGTCAATGTCTCTGGATATTATTCCCCACCAGGCACTTAAACTTTCCACCACCTCTTCTGCAATTTTCCATAATTAAGTTCCCAAAGTCATAGTGGGTGAGTTTTAAGTCTACTGTACTATTGAGATCTTAAAAGTCTTTGGATTTCTGCTTTGTACTATGTTGGGTATCCTCAGTGTCTGTCTCCATGGCCCTTTCATAGGTTATCTGTCTTGCTGTGAAGGTAGTTCTTCTCTCACCATTTCTTCAACGATTTCATTTGGGTCCTATGTGATAAGTTAAGGGTAGATCATTTCCTTCTTGGGTGTCAACCACCATCCATGGCCTGTTGGCAGAATTGGGTTGTCCATGGTTCTTGCTGCCTTCTGAAAAATACAAACAGAATCTCCAACAGAGAGCGGCATCACTATAGGTTAAATGTGACAAACATTGTTGATCTGGCAAAGATTCTAATGGGTGTAGCCTTTCTGTAGATTTCTGGTTAGTGCCAATTTCCCCTTGGAGTGAGTTCTTGGTCTCCATAAGAGTTTGCCATGGATCTCAGGTCCAGTTAAGATAAGTTGCCACTGAACAGATATCTTAGCCAATCTGAAAGCCATTGATTGCCCAGCCAGGATGTGTGCCACTATTATTGCACAGATGGGTACTTCTTGGCTTGCTTTTCTCTGCCATATAGCAGTGTATGCAATGTCCTTGTAATATCAGTTGGTGCTGTATATCTCCTGCTTTCTCAGAATATCATTGGCCAATTTTCCCTGGCAACTCATGTAACGCCTTCCAGCACTACAGAGAGAGCTGTTTACCTTTCAGGACCCAGCAGGGTCTCTTGGTGCTGTGAGGTGATAATGTGTATCTTCAGCTATAGGGTCTTACCTTTTACCTGGGGAACATATTCCAAAATTTTGACACAAGCCTGTCTTGTTTTGGGGACCTTGAGTATCTCTTCAATCAACAGCTCAGTGTAGGAAGTAACCAATTACTGGGATAGGGCAGATCAACTTGTCTTGGGATTAGGCTTCCCACCACCCTATTCAGGGCCTCTCTTACCAGATCATGCCCACAGCTTTGTCAAGAGCTTATTGTATGAAAGTAAGGATTTTATGGTATTGATTCATTACTGGTTTATTAGTGTATTTCTTCCCCTGCCCTCCCATTCCCCCCACCTTCCTTAATTCCTTCTATCCCCTATTGTCAGTCTCTCAATTCACGTGTTAGGTTTACTTACTATTTCAAGTTTAACATGGTTAGGAACGGCATATGAGGGAGAATATGCAGCATTTTTCTCTGTGGTCTTGTGTGAGTTCCCTAAGAATGATCTGCTCCAAGTCCATCCACTTTTATTTAAATTTCATTAGGTTTTTTTTTCTTTCAACTGAGTAGAATTCCTTTCAGCTGAGTAAAATTTGATAGTGTAAATGTACCACCACTTTGATGTGGGTTCATTCCAATTTTAGCTATTGTGAATGTAACTGCTATAAACATGGTTGAGAAAATGTCACTATGCTGAGGTATGGAATCTTGAGGGTAGATGCCCAGTAGAGGGATAGCTGGATCCATCAGTAGCTCTATAAGCATCTTTTTCAGGAGCCTCACACTGCTTTCCATAGTGGTTGGACAAGTTTGCAATCCCACCTGCAGTGAATCATGGTTCCTTTTTCCCTACATCCTCACTAATATCTATTTTAAAAAGAACAAATTACTTGATTCTAAAAATCATAGAGGTGGGTAGGAAGGGCAATTTTTGTTCAATCGATCAGGTGAAATAATGAAATTGCCATCACTTAGACTCTTTGATGGGATGAATAACAACTCCCAGAGATGTCCAAATATTCATCTAAGAACCTGCTTAAGTATTGTTACACAGTTAAAAAGAAACATTTCACAGGTGACTAAACTAAGTATACTGACATAAGGGGCTATCCTGGACATCTGAACTTGCCCCATGGACCTTGAAAGGTGAAAGCCAAGTTTCAGGGTCAGAAAGGCACCATAATTACAGAGGCAGAGTGAAGGACTATATGTCACACAGAAGCATTGAACTTTCTAGAAGTGGGGAGTGACATGGAATTTGGTTTCATTCTCAGCCTCCAGAAGTATACTGTCACAGTGCCATCCATACTTGTTTGTATGTGTGGATAGAATGGCAGGATGTGTGATGTATGTACGTGTGTGTGTGTGTGTGTGTGTGTGTGTGTGTGTGTGTGTGCACTGTTGAACCCCAAAGGCTACAGAGCAATGTTGGATTCCCTGCTCCATAACTCACCCACCAGTTTTTCCTTGTGATAGGATAACTTAATGAGAGTTCCTGATTATAGAGCTTGACATTCTCCTCTCTTCTCCCCAGTGGTATTGGATTATAGACATGCATGAAAGAGCCCACTGTTTACATCAGTGAGGCAGGAAAAGAACTTCAATAGTCTGAGGCCCTCAAGCCCTTCTTGCTTCAGCAAGAGGCACACAATGGCTGAGCCATACCTCTAAGCCCCCACAGTGATATCTTGAGAGCAGTTAGAAAATACTGATTTTAAACATCTGACTTCCAAACTATAAAGTTTAAAAAAGTATTGCTTATGGTCAGTCTGGTTTTGGTAATTTATTCCACCAACAATAAGAAATGAATATATGGTATCAATAATTCTCACCCTTTTCTGTTTCACTTTTGTTTCTGATCAGAAAACTGATTCAAAAGCTCTTAAGACAAGGAATAATGCAAAATGCCTATTACTGATGGAAAGGACTGATAATGGAGAAAAATCAAAATAATGTATTGAAATACCATTGCAGTATTTTAGTGTTGAATACTTTACTTCAGTGAGCTCTCATCTATTTTCACATGTGCATACATATGTACAACCTTGTTATTAATTTTTGTTTTGTTTTTGGAGGTAAGCTAATATGAAACATGGTTAAAAATAAGGCTAACCTTGAACTGATCCCCTGGCCTCCACTTTCCATGAGCTGGGATTATAGTGTGTGCCACCATGTGTTCCCACATGACGTTTTTTATTATATTCTTTATACTGTCTTTCAATTTGTTATTTTTCATTATGTTATTAATCTATACTGTCTTTCAATTTGTTAATCACAATTACCTATATGATGTTTGCATGTTTTTAGTTGTTCATACATACTGATACTGAGTTAACATTGATTTTATATTTTACTCTGCAGATTTTGTAACTGATCTTAGATGACAATTAAATAAACACAAATAACTCAATTAGAATGAACCTGGTCAGTTTGTTACAGACTGTCAACAATATAAAACAACAAAGTCAAAGATTTCTATAGTAAATATACAATTATCAAGGATATATTTTGAATCAGAAGGCAATAAATTGGGATTGAACCATGAGTCCAAAGTAAATGAGGTGCTTGGTTTATATTTGTTTGTTTGTTTTTGAAACAGGGCCTTATTCTGGAGACCAAACTTGTCTGGAACTCACTTTGTCTCCCTGACTAGACTGGGGTTTCTGACAATTTTCTTGTTTTAGCCTAGGGATACCTGGGATTATAGGTGTGAACCAATATATCACACTCAGCGGAAATGAGTTTTGATGATAGAAGACTATATGTGATATTTATTTATAGTAATATCATTAAGATCCTAAATTGTGTCCTGTAAAATTTAAGAACAGTCTATCATTTATCTCTACATGTATTTTTCTAGTTCTATATTAATATTTTAATAAGCATATTCATCTATCTGGTTTTATTCTTATGGGCACTTCCTATTCTCAACCTTCTCCCATAATTAAGTATAGAAAATGAACTTTAGGCTTACTATAGAAGAAAATATTTAAATTCTTAATTTTCAAATCCCTTATCACCGAAGAAAGCCTAAAGGTTGATATGATTCCTGACTCACTTTAGCACAGAAGGAATCTTCCCTTTATCAACACTGCTGCTGCCTATCCTGGAATTTATAGCTGTATTATTGGGAAGTTATCCATCAGAACTGTCTTCTTTCTTTGAGGGTTGTAAAAGACAAAGAAACTTGATTCTGGAAACCTTCAATCTGTCTCCTTTCCACCTAGAACAGGAGGTGTGCTCAGCTTCTCGAAGACAACCGGCATCAGCTTCTGAAAGCTTTATTTCCAAGTATGCACACATAATGAAGTTCTGGGTATTAGGATAGCAATTTTTTCTTATTGACGGGCATAATTCAACCCATAACATCAATAATATTAAACACTGATGTCAATACATAAAATCTGATTGACATATGTATTCAAAACTTCCTTTCATCATACAAGTATACAATATATTTTTATTATAAATCCCTCCTATTACCTTCTCTTGTCTCACTTCTCCTGATCCCTTCTTCTTGCCTACTTTCATCTTTTTTCCCCTCTCCACTATCCATGATTGAATGTTCTCCTTAAATGGGTGATGCAAGTGTCTCATTTGGTGCTAAAACACTCTGCATTCCCTTATGCTCACCACTGTGCTGAGTTTTGAGAGCTTTGAGTCTCTCCAGCAGTTATTACCAATTTCAAAAAAAAAACTCTTAAAAATGAGAACATCATTGATCTATTGGCATAAACATAATTGACATTATATATATATATATATATATATATATATATATATATATATATATATATATATATATATGTAAATATTAGGTGTCAGTTTCATGGATAGAACATATAAATTTAGCCAAATAACAGTAGAAACAACTTCACAAGCTATAGGTTTTTAACTGGGTTTTTAGTAAGAGGCATGAATTGTGTTTTGTTGTGCAGGCCTCAATGCAATCAGAGAGCTGTTGGTTACCTATCATAATAGTCATGTCTTTATTCCACTAATTGGCACATCTTTCTTGGCTGTTCACTGGTGTAGCTTGCAGGGTGGACCTGCAATAGGTAATATTTATGAAGACTTCTCAACCACAGCTGCCTGAATAGCATTCCCCAAGACCATGACAACTAGACAGCAGAGAAGAAATTTCCATTTCACTTCCAGCTGGACTTCTCAGTGTCCTACAACTGAAGCAAGTGAAGTCTTCAACAATAGGGAATTGCCTTTTAATTCTGGTGGGCAACCATGAGCAGTGTCAGTAGCCTATACTCTCTCCGAGATCTCAAGGGTTCCATGACCAAACCACAGGGAGGTATCCAATGCCTGGCACTTGGATTTGCTTATAATATTTTATGGCTTTTAGAAACAGCATTATGAACCCATACAGAGTACTTCTAGTCAAACTATGTTTTTAATTTTTTTAATTATCTATATGATTTTCTCATAACATCTTTAGTTTTGGTTAATCCTATGACTATTCCTTCTTCTTCGCCTACCAACTCTTATTCCCACATAAGCCTTTAACACCTAATACCTTTCCCTTTACTTTTGTGTTGTTGATTATCCCCTAAAATTAAGGTCTCCTTCATTCTCCCTCAATCAAGATCCCTTTCTATCATCCTGTCTCTATTGATATTTACTCCAACTTACATACAAATCTTAAAATTTATAGTTGGAGAGATGGCTCCGCAGTTAAAAGCACTTGATTGCAAAACCTGACGGCTCAGGTTTAATTCCTCATTACCCACTTAAAGCCAGGTATACAAAGTGGTACATGCATCTGTCTTTGGTATACAGTGGCAGAAGTCCTTCCATGCCCATTCTTTTCCCTCTCTTCTCTCTCTTTCCCCATCTCACTCCAATAAATAAATATTTTAAAGAAATAAAAGAAAATGTCCTCTTCCACAGGGTCTTTCACTGCATCTAAAGCTGGCCTGAAGCTCATTTTGTAGTCTAGGCTGTCCACTAGCTCATGGAGAGCTCCTGTTACAGCTTCCCGAGAGTGGGGTTACAGGTATGCAGTATCATGCCAGGCTTGCAATAATTTGTGTGTGCAGAATATAAATAGAGGCATAATTAAAAATTAACTCAATATGTGCATCTTCAATTTCATTTGTTAATTGACCATTGTTTTACAAAGGAATGAATAACATTAATGTTTCCATTGGCAGAATACTGGTGCTCATCATTACATGCTTGCCAATCACTATACAGTTGCCATAATAGGAACAATTATTGGCCATTCAAATTTATTTTCTTTGATTTGCTTTTTCATAAATATTATCCACATTCTGTTAGATATATTTTTTTTTATTTCTCAACATCTTATTTTTCAATGATATCATAGAGTTTTACTTTTGTTACAGATATCAATTCTGTCTAGGGTTTTCAATAGTACAACTAATCTTTTGAATGTCAAGATAGTTTCAAATTCATCATACTCACATTTTTCAATGGTGTCTTTAATGACTTTCTTGTCTTTTAAAACATTATTGCACACTCTGAGTCAGAAACAGTGCATCTTAGATTTTCTTCAATTTCTTTATATAATTTTTAATTCATGAAATTTTATTGAGTATATGTTTGTTATTTTTATTTTGTTATTATTAATTGAGAACTTTACTGAATGAACATACTGCATATTGGGCATATTCCATCAGGTTGCATTTTCATGTTTCCTCTCTCCTGCCCTGATTCCACTGAGTGTTCTCATTGGGGTTATAGATATTCACTGTAAAATCAAAAAAATGCACCAGTCAGTCTCAACGGGGGCAGGACATCGGCTCTGGTTATTCCTTCCCGCCCTGTGGCTCTTACTTTGCCCTCTCTTCCAAAATGTTCCCTGAGCTTTGGAGGAAGAGTTGTAAGTCTCCTTTTGTTTTGAACTTTCTACATCCTCTGACTATCTGCTTGGATGTCCTCAGTGTCTATCTACCACCATCTCTGCAAGAGTTTCTCAGGCATCATTCACATGTAATCTTCCTCTTCTTCTGTAATGATTCCTGAGCCATGGCACATGTGATAGCCGATGGCTCATCTTTTGCTCGGCAGTTTGCTTTTTTCTTGTCATGATGAGTACTCTCGGGTCTCCCTGGTATTTGCTATCATCTGTACAAAGCATATTCTGTAGCCAAGAATGAGTGCAGCATGAATTAAAGGGATAAGCATAGGTCATTTTAAAGACCTTTTTGACAGGCATATTCCCTCATCTGAGCCAAAGCACAGTGCAAGTGTCCCTCCAGAGTCTATAATCTTTCTAGACACAGGATTCTGATTCGAATCTAAGTCCCAGGTGTGGATTTCCTCCCCTGTGAGGGCCCTGAATTCAATCAGAGAGCAGTTGACTACCCCATAGCCTGCCTGCCACTATTACAAAGGTGTGCACATGTTGTCTAGTTGGTTGATTTTGCAGCTTGCAGGAACCCCTGCTTTTTCATGATGTTGGTGATTATTAGCTCCCAAAAGGTCACATAGCAAATTATAATACTATAAGAGCTACCCTATAGAAAGCTGGTTTCCTTCTTAGTTCTAGCGTAATTTTTCAGTAGCCTGTGACGGAAGCCTGGAAATATCTTCAGCAATAGGCTTATACCCCATCTGATCCATAGCAAAATCCTATGAAGACCAAGATCTCAGGCTCCTAGGGGAAATTCCCACTACCAGAGATCTACAGTGAGGCCACACCCATTAGGAGCTAGCCAAAATAGCAACCTTGTCTCATTTAACCTATATTGATCTCACTGTCCAATGGAGATTCTGTTTGTTTGTTTTTTTTTTTTTTCAGAAGGCAGTGAGAGAGCCATGGACAACTCAATTCCAACAATAAGACATTGAATTATGGCTGACATCCTGGCAGGAGACAAACCATCCCTGGCCTTCACACAGGGCCCATATGAAACCTATGAGAAAGTGATGAGACAAACAGGAGACCAATCACCACAGCAAGTCTGATAACCCATGAAAGGTCAATGGAGACAGACACCAACGATGTCCCACACAACCCAAAGCAGAAGTCCAGAGACACTTAAGATCTCAGCAATAAAACTTAAAACTCACACACCATGTTTCAGGGAACTGAGCAGAAGAGAAGGTGGAAATATTGTAAGAGCCATGGCGAGGAGAATATCCAGGGACATGACCCCCCCCCTTCTGCAACGATATACAAAGGGGGGAAAAAACTGGCTCCCTCTGGTTCATAACCCCCTACCCTATGGACAGATCCTGTATGCACACTGAAGAGGGTCCCCAGTGAGTAGTGGACAGAGAGGAGGGAAATGGGGCATAATCACAAGATTTGCTCATAAAATATATCTAATTATTAATAATAAAGATATTATAGATAATTAAATTGTATTTTAAGAAGATTTTCTCTATAAATTTGTTTATTAGAACACAATAGTTCAGCCAATTGTGTTAAGAAATGACTTTATAACATGTATATTGATTAACAAATATGCTATAAATCAAGAAAATATACGGTCAAATAGAATTTCTGGTTTACTGAGTACTGTAAGGATGGCATATATAAAGATAATATACAGGGTAAACTTTTATAAATGATCATTTGCTATACTTTCATGTGTCTTGAACCGATTTGGATTAAGTGTCCCATTTTTCCTGGGATGGCAGAAATAGCCTTGGAGAGTGAAGTATGTGGGAAATACAACCCCTCAGCAATTATGAGCTGACTTTCCAATCTTCTCTAGGCTCTGTCTGTATATTAACATAGCACTGTGTCGATGATTGTGCTGAGAATGACAGAATTTTCAGGTATTCACTGGGAATTGTATTCATTTTCCCCATTGTAATCTTCTGATAAGTAAGAGTAAAAGTAAAGGAAATTATATTTTCAGCACAATAATAAACTTTGGAATAAAGCTATGGTGAACTTCTTTTTCCTTCCTCTCTTTCATGTACTAAGATTTTTTTGGAATTTAAATGAATTTAAATAGCATGATATTAATTTTGCCTGTTTTGATACTTTTCAACATGTTGCTTTCAAATTGAATTCCTGTCCTAAAATCAGAATCTAGGGATTCTGTCATCAAAAGTAAAAGTGCAATTTCTTCAATAATAATTCCTATGGTAGAAAAATGTACTTAAAGATAAACCTTAAAAAATTTAGCAATCTCTTAAAACTGTTTGTAGTTTTAACAACTCTCTAACCAATTATTGTTTCAGAGACTTAAGCAAACTTATTGAAACAAAATATATCAAAATAAAAATCAGCATATACACACATGCATATTTTATAGCTGCTTTACCCATGACTGTCAGACCTTGGAATAAGCAATGATGCCTTTGAATGTGTGAGTGGACAAATACATTCTCATAGATCTTTTTGAAGCATTTCTTACAATAAAAAGGTATGCAGCATGAATTCATTCAGTAAATGATGCATCCTAAATGAAAGATTTTAATTTAAAACAAAGGTTGAATAGTTGTAGTGATAAAGGCATTCTATAAAAGAAAAAAATGAGAAATAATAAGAGATTATTCGTGGCCAGGTGTCAAGAAGACCAGGTATTGTGTATGTGAGGCAATGACATGTGCACACATGTATTTTTCTGAATGAATTTTAAGTATCTGAAAATGTGGGGATTGAGAGATGACACTGTATTTATTAACATTTATAAAAGCTTACAACATACATAAATAGTCCAATGATTTTAAGAATAAAGGAAACAAAACATGCAACCCAGAAATTCCCATAGAATTCAACATCACAACTTAACTGAATTATAAATACAGGACATAACATCAATGCATGAAATGAAGTAACAAGGGTAACAATACAGAAATGAGGGGAGGGCTTAAAATGAAGACAGAACTATTCATAATCACTTTAGTTGTAAAGGAAATGTTATCAATTTTGAAATATATATATATATTGAATAAACTAATAAATAAGTGGATGGATAATTATATGAGTATTTATATATTTATAATCATTGATGGAACCATTTAATCAAACCACAAAATAAAAAAGGGATTATAACCCAAATTATGAAATAAAGCTCTCAGACCTTACTAAGAGAAATAAACTATTGAGTAAATCAAGGGACGGAGAATAGATAAATCAATCTTGTGGAATTCCACATATGTTCATGGTTTCTCCACCCTCCAGGAGATGGACGACATTTCTCTACTCCTATGTGCAGACTGGGCGTGGTGTTGCCACTCCAAACAGCTCCCTATGGAAAGGAAAAGAAGGACTTTGTAGAGGACAATTCCCACCCACTTCTGCTGCTTGATCAAGGTGGATACCATGAATGAGAAATCATGTGATAATATGCACCCTTGATATGACTTTCTGTGGCAGTGTCCTCTAAGATCCATTACTTCTGTGCAATCATAAGAAAGCAGGCAGACAATCTAATAGGCAGCGCATAAAAGGGCCGAGTAGTGCTCAGTGTTCCTGGAGTCGTCTAAAACAAGGAAAGTCTGAGAAACCACCACCAAATGGTGGTGCTTAAACTGATATGGCAAACAAATGTAATCTGCTGTGCTAGATAGACCCTTGGATTAAAAAGAAATAAATTAAAATGCCCTTAAGATAAAAACTAAAGATTTATAACATGCTGATATCACTTTGTGATTTCTAGAAAATGCACATTACTAATGTCAATTAGTCATAATGGGAAACTGGATGTGAAATAGACAGCATTTCCCAAAGACGCAGAAAATACATTTATAACTTTAAATTTCCTAATAAAAGTCTATTTCAAATCGTCTCTGATTACAGCACACTGTTGATGAAGGCAGGAGGTTACTGATTTTGAAGCAAGCCTGAGGACTAGGTGAGGCCCTGTCCCAAACAAACAAACAAATCAAACAGAAAAAAATGCATACAAGGAAATAAGTGATTCTAAACATTAATAGAATCGATAGAGCATTTTCATAGATAAATTACCTATGAAGGATGAGTTTTTTTTCTTACACTGCATGATAATGTACCTAGGCTGTCACATATAAAATACCTATGGTAAACCATTTGAAAAAATTTTTAAATCAATCAAAATTGTTTTCAAAATCTAAATTTTTATAAAACTATATTTTGGAAGTTTTTGTTTGGAGTACAATAGAAAGGAAGTATTGAGTATTGGTTTTGTTTAAGCACTAAAAATATTCTTTACTGATAATCTGAGAAAGAACAAACATATGTTTTAGAGTGCTTTCTGCTTACTGTTGTGGAGTTTTTAAATTAAGAAGGGGAAAAATCAATTAAAAACATCTTATGTGGTGTAACATTTACTGGAAAGTCTTATTTCTCTACATAATAATGATTCCTCTACAATTTGAAATATGTTTAAAGTAACAGTAAATTTGACATCGATAGCAGAGTGAGATTAATTGATATTGAGTGCAAAATGATCACTGAAGTCACGAAAGTACATAGAGCTGGAAGCCGTTCCTATTATAACCTCTGCCTTTCACATAGCCACAAATGCACCAGGCAGAATAAGCAAAAATCAATTTAATAATTCAAAAAAAAATGTTCTAACCACAGTTCTTATGGTTACATTAATTGATTTTTTTTAATGGCAAAAAGGCAAGCTTAAAGCATTAACCCAAAAAGATCTGAGGTCATTTCCAAGTCAATGTGATAAATGAAGTCAGGTTCATCAGAACTTCGATTTGCAAATCAGGAGTCTTGTATTGCAAAATAAGAAATGCTAATAATGGTCATGTCTGATCTATAGTCTTCAATATTAATACAGATCTGTTTCTAATTCCTTTTCTTAGTAGTCTAATTGCTCTTATTATGAACTGGCCTTCAGCAATATTCATTCAGTTCTTACCTTTTATAATACCTGAAGGTAGCTTGATTTCAGTCTTTTTGAATTTCCATCACTTTTATCACATATGTATACTGCCTAACATCAATTATCTAAAAATCACTTAAATTTACTTTATCTAATTACCTACTTTTTTACATTTAAAACTGCCACAAGCTGCAGGCAAAGCATTGAAACATGAGCTCATGTATGACATTCCGAATCAAATAACAGTACAAAATTAAAGATAAAGTTTCATATTCAAATAATCAGTAACATGTGAATAGTACCCAGGCTAAAAGTAATCAATAAAAAAATCTCACAATGAAAATCACTAATATAAAAATTGAAGGTAGGATGATACATGCAAAATGAATATAGTTTCCCTATGATCTATAGGATGAGGAGATAAATGAAATGTGTAAAATTTCTCCATAGATCATAATCGGCTGAATGTTTACCTCAGGATCTTCACATGTTTAACTTCTGTGCTGTGACTCTAGCAAACAAATGTGACCAGGATTGATTATTGAGGGAAAGAGCTCACCTGGATTATCTAAACCTGCCCAGAATGCCAACACATCTCTGTTTCTCTTCCATTTTTGTCTTTAAAGTCTGCACCTTGTACATGTTAAGAGGTATAAATAGTTCCACAAAGCTTTTGTTTTGTTTTGTTTTGGAGAGACAGACAGACAGACAGATTGAGAGTCTCACTCTCTAGCCTACACTGTCCTGAATTTGCTATGTAGAACAGAATGACCTTGAACCCATGGTGATCTGGTTGCCTCAGCTTCCCAAGTGCTGGGATTATAGATGTGATTCACCATCATACCCACATTTGCATCTCTAGAAGGAGAGTGAGCTCTGATACTCAGAACAGAATGAGTGCACTAATGCAAACAGAGCTGACTCCTCAGTTAAGGGATATCAGACAGCCCTCAGGAGCTGGGACAACTCAGGCCAGGGCAGGGACAATCCAGGCCAGGGCAGGTTCTCCCTCCTGGGCCAGAAAGGGCCACTGCCAACACATTGCTTCATCGTTTTAGGCTCAGGGACCAAGTGTATAAAAGGTTGAGTTTTTAGATAGTATGTTACTAAAGTACTAGCCCATGATTTAGCATTATGAGGAATTGAGAGGATCAGGAGAGAATAATCCTAGGTTGTCTTAAAATGGGTTTGGTGAGATTGTGAGCATCCGAGATAATACCGCTGAAGGACTGTGAGAAGGGAGGACTGCATCCATGAAGCTGGCTGGACAACTGGCCTTTTAACATAGTTGAGGGTCTGCGGACTCCTTGAGGGTCATTGTGCATTGACACCCCTGTTCCCCGCCCCCTGGAGCTGGGAGGACAGGGTTCTTGGGTGGCCCTGAGAAGAGAGAAAGACCTCTCAGGAGTCAGCTTTAGTGAGCAGCTCGTTTATTTGGTGGGGAGAATGGCATTTACCCAGAAGGGAGAAGGAGGCGCAGGGACACAGCTCACAAGGGGGCAGGTAGCTTGCAGATGCCTTAATAGCACACAGGGCTGACAGGTCTTCCATAGCTAGATCCTGTGGCCCAGGAATGGTGAGAGGTACCTGACTCTGGGAGTTGTAGCCTCATCAGGAGTTTTCTAGGGCAGGAGCTCACTGGGCTGTGAGACGAGACCTAGGACTTATCAGCATTCCTGGATGCCTGGGAGGGCGAGCTGACCCTGCAGCCCTGGTTCCATCAAGACCACTGGGACCGGGTTTTTCAGCCCTAGTCCTGCGTCCAGGGATTGGACCAAGATTCTCCCAGTGAGGACCTGCTCAACCTTCCTACCCAGGGCTGCAGTTGATGCTTAATAGCCCAGATCTGTCCCCTCACAGATCCAGCCATGTTCAGTGGTGCCCAGCCCATAGCGGCAGAGACATTGGCTAAATCTCCTACTGTTAGGTCCAAAGCGGAGCCTGTAAATAATAAATACTTATAATTAACCAATATCATTTCCTAGCAAACTGTTAGAGGAGCAGCAGGGTTTCTTCATAAACTATAAAGTGTAAGAAAAGTTATTTAAATAGAATAATAGGTTGTTAAATAAAAATGAACTGTAATTTGGTGATTTGTGAAGTCCTTAGTATTTGCAGATTGTTAAAAAAGCTAAAATTAAAAGCTATAATATTTGGAAGTTATGTTGAAGAGAGAAGCATTAATATGTGATGGGACAACTTGTATTAAAGAACCAAGTCATGTAACTCATGGATGAACACAGCAGAGAGCAGTAAAGACTTAACCAGGAACTACCTGTGATGGACTTTATTATCTAATGTTCTAAATTCCTGTGGAATGCTAAGAGGCATGAGTGTGACTCTCCAAGAGAAACAAGAGGCTGAAAGTGTCAAAGCCAGAAAGACAGGAAAAAAAAACATTCATTGTCTTAAAATATGGCAGGAAATAAGCAGGCTATAGAAATTATTGGTGGTAAACTTGTGAACTTTCACAATTGAAGGAGATGGAAGGAAGGAAGGAAGGAAGGAAGGAAGGAAGGAAGGAAGAAAGGAAGGAAGGAAGGAAGGAAGGAAGGAAGGGAGGAAGGAAGGGAGGGAAAGAAGAAAAGAAAGAAAGAAAAAATAAAGTTTTGAGCCAATGCCTATAAACTACAAAACAAAATGATTTCCAGATTTTGGAACCTAATGGGAATTTTATGGTGGAATTTTGTACTTGTGCACGCACAAAACTATCTCCATTTTCTCTTCTATCTGGGATGAGAATATCCATAACTAGTTGTTTATTGCATTATTTCACATTGGAAGCACATACACTCAAGCTTCAAAAGAGGGCTGGGGAGATGGCTCAGCTCTTACAAGGTCTGGCTTGCAAAGCTTGACAGTCAGTGAACCATTTGACAGCATCTATGCAATACCAAATGCACAAAATGGCACATGCATCTGACATTCATTTTCAGTGTCAAGACACCCTGGCATACCCATTCCAACCCCTCTATCTTTCTCTCTCCTTTCAAATAAATAAATAAATAAATAAATAAATAAATAAATAAATAAATAAATATTTTTAAGAAGTGACCAGTTTTAGACAATATTTGTCTCAATATCATAAAAAGAGTCTTACCCATACCTAATTTTGATTATGGAATTTGAGAAGTTTGAGCTGAAGATATTTAGACGAGGCTTTGAGACTTTTATAGATGCAATAATGAATTCAGACATTTGCAGAATATATTGTGTATAGATTGGCTGTGAACCTCTCCATAACAGAAGTCTCATTATTCTGATAGACTAGGAAAGCCCCCTTTCTGAAAATACATATGCATTTATTCTTCCCAGATTATGTGACTATAACTTTATTTGAAAAAGTGTGAAAGTAGTATTGTAAAGCAAACATATAATTAAAACTTTTGAGTTGGGATTTCTTACATTATCCTGGCAGTCATAAATACATGTGGCCTTTTAAGGATTTGAAATGGAGCATGACTGAGAAATTTTTATTTATTTTATGTAAAACAATTCATGATACAAATGAATAATGCCATGCATTAGCCAGTTCACATGTAGACCAGAGCTTATCCAACAGTTTCTGTAAAGGTCTAGAAAACAATCTTTATTTCTGGACCAGAGCTCTGTACAAGTCTTCATGCCTTCTCTTTTTTTTTTCTTTTTTTTTATTGTCCATAATGAGTTACAACATTTATTTAGTGGGCAAACAATGAGTTGTTTATTCCCCACTGCCCTCCCCTCCCCCCTCAACTGGATAACCTCCTCCATGGGTCGTCATTTACACAGAAAGAGAAGGCATGTAGTCTGTCACAAGGACATGCCTTCTCTTTCTGTGTAAATGACATGTGAGGCATAACACGAGTGAGGGGGCATGCTCAGGAAAGTGTGATCTCACGTGGCATGTTCAA
>PVHP010002789.1:0-84965 GCA_004024765.1 Zapus hudsonius | reverse complement strand
AACAAAATTGAACAAAAGGTACAGAGATGTCCCACATGCCCCTCCCCCAACTATGCCAGCTTCTCCTGTCATCAATGTCCCCAGTCATGTCCTATTTTTCACTTATTTCCTTACATTTGTATGTGTGCACGTGTGGCGGTCAGGCACCTCAAGGCACCTCAAGGAACCTTTTCGTTTTGGAGTCAGAGTCTCTCACTTGCTGCTGAAAACCAACCCCAGCCTAGCCGGCCCAAGAGCTTGATTCTCATGGCTTTGCCTCACACTGCTGTAGGTGCACTGGAATTCCAGAATCCACTTTACCTGGGTGCTGGGGAGGATCAAACTTGGGATGGCAGGCTTTGCTAGCAAGTACCTTACAAGCTGAGCTATCTCCCCAGACCCCTTATGTCCTGTGTTTACTAAAATAGAAGACAGAGTATTTAGAACTCATGGCTTTGTAGAATTTTCTTTCTTTTTATTTTCATTTGTGTGTGTGTGTGTGTGTGTGTGCACGCATGTGTATATGCGTTGTGATGGTTTGGATCAAATGTCCCCCACACACTGCTGTGTTTTGTATACTTGGTCCTCAGCTGGTAGCAGTTTGGGAGGTGGAGACTTTCTGGTAGAGGTGTGCTGTTGGAGATGGGCTTAGGGGTGTTGTAGCCAGCCTCCCCCATCACTTTGTCAGTGTTCACTCTCCTGCTGCTGTCTGCCATCTGCAGAGGCAAGGAGGTGGTGTGCAGCCTCTGATAGTGCCATGCTTTCCTCTGCCATCCTGAAGCTTCTCCTCAAGACCATAAAGCAAAATAAAAACTTTCCTCCCATCAGCTGCTTTGGGTCTGGCGCTTTGTCCCAGCAACTCAAAGGTGAACTACATGCATGTCTGTATGTGGTGTGGGCACCTCTGTGTGTGTGTGTGTGTGTACAAGAGGCTGACATCAGGTGTCTTCCTCAGTCACTCTCCACCTTATTTTTTGAGATAGGGTTTCTCACTGAACCTGAACCTCACTGCTTTGGCTAGGCAAACTGTAGCCGTCAGCCACATGCTGCTGGGATGAACCTCCAAACCAGGCACAGTTATGGGAAAAAAAGGATTTATTGAAGCTACAGATCCAGGGGAAGTTCCATAATGGTGAAAGAGGCTGGCCCCCTTTTCACGGCCCAAGCAGAGAGAGAATAAACATCACCAGCACCACACACAACAATAAACAGGCAGAGGGGGAAGAGAGGCTTTCCCCCTTTATTTTTTTATTTTTTAAAAATATTTTATTTACTCATTTTCAAGCAGAGAGAGAGGAAGAGAGAGAGAGAGAGAGAGAGAGAGAGAGAGAGCGAGAGAGCAAGCCAGGGCTGCCACCTTGTGTGTCTGGTTTATGTGGGTACTGGGGAATTAAACCCAGGGCCTTAGACACTGGAAGCAAGTGCCTTAACTTCTGAGCCATCTCTCCAGCTCTTCCCCCCTTTATATATAGCCTTAGGGTATGGTCTAACAACCCTTCCCCAGACTTGTTGACTTCCTGAGTCTCTGAAATTTCCTTCCTGCACAACCTGCCCAGAAAGGGATGTTCATTTCTAGCTTCTGGCCCCCTACTGAGAGGGCTGCCTTCCTGTGAACAACTACAGAAACCCATCCAAAATGACTAAACAGGTCAAGTTGACAACAAAACTTAACCATCACACTAGCTGACCAGCAAGACCCAGGCATGCATTGTGTTACCTCCCAGCACAGGGATTACCCGTGCACATGTCTAAGCCTGGAGCTGATTTACATGCTAGAAATCTGAACTTCAGCCCTCACACTTGGACAGTAGCCACTTCAACTACTGAGCTCTCTCTCTCTCTCTCTTTCTCTCTCTTTCTCTCTCTCTCTCGCCTTATTCCTTAAAAAAAATAAAAACTTTGTATACAATTAACTGCATCCATTTAAAGTATCACTTGGATGAGCTCTGACAAGAGTATACCCTGGCCTAACCATGAGCACAATCTAGACAGAATATGTCCATCACTCCCCAAATTCCCCCCACACCATCAAAGCCCCAGCCAGCCTACGACCTTCTTCCCACCATGACTAATTTGCATGATCAAGAAATACATGTAGGGGGCTGGAGGGATGGCTCAGCAGTTAAAGGTGCTTGCTTACAAAGCCTGATGGCCCAGGTTTGATTCCCTAGTCCCCTGTAAAGCCAGATGCACAAAGTGGCACATGCATCTGGAGTTCACTTGCAGTGGCAAGAGGACCTGGTGTGCCCATTCTCTCTCAATCTCTCTCTCTCTCTTTCTCTCCTTGCAAATAGATAAAAATATTTTATAAAAGAAGTACATGTAATCAGATTCATATCATTGTACTCTTTTATGTCTGGCTGCTTTCATTTCCACATAATAATTCTGAGATTTATTCCTACTGTTGGCTCAGTCCTCTTTACTGCTGAGTAGTGTTTCCCTATAGGGATAGACTGCACCACAACTTGTTTATTCATTCACCTGTTGATGGGCAACAGGTTTTGGCTCTTTTGAATAAAGCTTCTATAAACATTCATGTACAGGTCTTGTGTGGGCTTATGTTTTCATTTTTCATGGAATGTTCTAGCACTGGGAGTAGAGGTGGTCAGGACTAGGGACACCAGAAAAAAATCAAAACCTCCCTCCATTAAGTCAATAAACATTTATTAGGATGCCAATGTGTGAGGCTTGCATTACAGGCTGAGGGAGCCAGGACAAGGAGGGCTCTCATGACCCAGCAGTGTGGTCAGCCTCTCTGAAGAGCAGCCTTCTGTAGGGAGGCAGCCCAGCCACGAGGTCACAGGGACACCAGGGACTCTGGCAGATCTTCATCCCACACCCTATCAGAGCTTCATTTTAAAGGCAGGTGTGTGAGGGGAAGGTTTTAATGGCTCAGAGGGAGAGAGCTTTGAACTAAATGATCATTATTCCCCCCCACCACTTAACACCAAGAGAGGGAGTTGACAGTTCCCACTGGGAGGGAGATAGGCCTGTTCCACAAGAGCGACAGCAGGATGGGCTCTGGAAAAAAGAGAGAGAGAAAGGTGTGTTCCTCTCTTTGTGCAGTTGTAACATATGCTAAACTCCTGGTGATTTCAGGTAACAGACATTGATTCTCACAGTTCTTCAGATGTGGATTCAAGGCTCCAGCAGAGCCACATTCCCTCTCCTTTCCAGGGATTCTGGGTTCTTGGGATGTCATCACTTCTGTGCTTTGACCATCTCCTTCCTCTGTGGGCCTGCCTCTGTGTTTTTTTTCCCTTCCTTTCTTTTTAAAAGAAATATTTGTTTGTTTGTTTGCAAATACAGAGAGAGAAAGACATAGAAGGGGGAGAGAATTAGTGTACCAGGGCCTCTAGCTGCTGAAAACAAACTCCAGATGCATGTGTCATTTTGTGCATCTGGTGTACATGGGTACTAGGGAATCAAACCTGGGTTATTAGGCCTTACAAGCAAGCACCATAACTGCTGAGCCATCTCTCTAGCCTCTGTGTTGTTCCTTCAAGAACACCATTCATTAGCTTTGAGGCCATTTTAAACCCAGGATGGTGTCATCATAAATCTTAACTAATTATATCTATTTCCAAAGAAGGTCATATTCACAGGAGCAAGGGGTCGGGACTTGGGTATGTCTTTTTTGAGGAAACAATCAACTCACTCCAGCAGGTGAATTTCTATGAATGTGAAAATCCTCTGAGCCAGTTATTAATAAAAAGAGCCAATATTGGAGCTGAGGGTGTAGCTCAGTGGTAGAGTATTTGCTAAAGCCCACATGATGACATCCGCAGGCAATCCCAGCACTCAGGAGGTCGAGGCAGGAAGATTCAGGAGTTCATGGTCATCCTTTGCTACATAGCAAGTTCTTGGCTATGTGAAAGCTTGTCTCTAATCGAATAAATAAATAAGCAAAATCAAAGCAGGACTCGTTCAGTTGGTAGGGTCCTTGAGTGGTATGCATGAGGCCCTAGGTTCAATCCCTAGCACCACATAAAATAGACATGCTGGCTCTTAGGAGGTAGGGGCAGGAGGATCCCAAATTCAAGGTCATCCTTTACTCTATAGGGAATTGGAATCTTGCCCTGGATGCATGAGACCCTGGGCACAATGAATATTTGGGGTGGGCTGGGGGATGGATCTCAGTAATAGAGCACTTGCCTAGCATGAATGACCTCTGGGAAATGCACCAGTAGTTATTGATCACTTACCTGCTGTCTTCATATTGTCGGTACTGAGGATTAAACCCAGGGCCTTATGCATGCTGGGCAAGTGCTCTGTTACCGACCTCCACCATCATGTGTGTTGTTTTTAATCTACAACCACCAAGTGATGAGTTTATTATCTCTAGTTCAGAAAGATTAAGGCTTAAACAAGATCTGTCTCAACACATTCACCCTTATTGTCATGTCAGCAGCTCCCAAAGTGTACTCCCTGGACTTGGTATCACCTGAGAACTTACTATGCAGGTGACCAGGCCCCACCAAACATACTGAGTCAGTAACTCTTTGGGCAGAGCCCAGCCCTCACCTGAGGATTGCCCTGTTCTCTGCCACCAGCCTTAAGACAAGGTAGACAAAGAAACATAGTTTTTTTTTTTTTTTCTAATAGGATGTCCAGGCTGGTGGATGAAATCTATCTGGAGTTTAGAAAAGCCTTTGATCAAGTTCTCTTGAAATATTTATGGGGAAATGTTGCTAAGACCCAGACAATGTGTCAACCCAGGGGTACAATGAGGACCCGAGGACCCGTGGAAGCTGGACAGTCATATCCTCAAGTGTCAGTTAACAGATCAATTGCAATCTGCCAGGAAGTCTTAATGAAGAGTCCCAGGGCTCTGCCCAGTTTGACTTCAATCATGTGGAAGGTGGGGTGGTGTCCTGTCAGCTCAAGGAGGTGACAAATGCATGTGTTAATAGAATGAGTTCTCTAAAGGATCTTGACTGTAAACAGACATGAACAGAAAACATGTAAAAAATGCAGCCTATGTGCATCAGTCAGGGCTGAGGGACTGAGTGGGAGCCAAGTTCCCAGTCAGGAGTCTGCTCACTTCCACCCTGCGGAACTGACCCCCATGCAATACCCTTCTCATCACTGGGACTAAACACCAGGCAGGAAGCGGTTTATGGAGGGAACGCTTGTAGTTTTGAGGGGAAATTGCATCCTGGTGAGGAAGCATGGCAGGAGCAGACAGCCAGGGGCCATCACATCAGCAGGGAAGGAGGATGGAAAGTGAGCTAGCTAGTTCTGGTAAGTGAGGCTGCACTATAAAATCCCAAGGCTGCCTCCAGGAACACACCTCCTCCAGCAAGACCTCCACCAACTGGGATCAAGTCTGAGGCTAAATCACAAACACATAAGGCTATGCAGCGGGGGAGGGAGGACATTTTATTTATTTCTAAACAGAGAGAGAGAGAGAGAGAGAGAGAGAGAGAGAGAGGGAATGGATGCAGCAGGGCATTTTTGCATTGCAAAAATTGCAAACAAATGCACTTTGTGCATCTGGCTTCACACGGGTAATGGGGAATCGAACCCTGGTTGTCAGATTTTGCAAGCAAGCTCCTTTAACTGCTGAGCCATCTCTCCCGCCTGCATTTGTCTTTTTGCTGTTGAGCCATAAGAGTTCTTTATATATTTTACATATTAAGACTTCATGAGATATATGATTTGCCAATATCTTTTCTATTGTATAAATTGTCATTTTAATTTTAATATTTTATTTATTTGAGAGAGAGAGAATGAGCACACCAGGGCCTTTTGCTGCTGCAAATGAACTCCAGACACTTTGTCCATCAATTTCCATGGTGTTGCTGCACAAAGAACCTGACCAAAAAGCAGCTTGTGGAGGAATGGGTTTATTTTGGCTTACAGATTCGAGGGGAAGCCCCATGATGGCAGGGAAAATGTGGCATGAGCAGAGGGTGGATATCACCTCCTGGCCAATATTAAGTGGACAACAGCAGCAGGAGAGTGTGCCAAACACTGGCAAGGGGAAGCTGGCTAGAACCCCCATAAACCCGCCCCCAACACACCTTCAGCAAGGCTCCAATTGCAAGATTGCCTTCAACTGGGGATCAAACATTCAGAACACAAGTTTATGGGGGACACCTGAATCAAACCACTGCACATGGGTACTGGCTGAGGAAGAGATGGGGCCTGGTGGAAATGGGAGGACCTGGAGGTGGTGATGCAATGCCTAGAGAAGGTGTGATCGTGGCCAAGCTTTGAATTTGGGACTTGGGGCTTGAGGGAGGCCCTCAGAGTTAGCTGTTTTTTCCACCCAGGCCACCTGCCCCAGGCCCTCCTTCCAAGCAGAGCTCATACCCACATAACCCCAATACCCCATCCCTGGGCCAGGGCCTTGGTAGTTCTCACCATCTTGTCAAAGCACCTCCTCCACACTTCCTCACCTGGCCATTGTCCTCTGTGCATTGTGTGTCTGCTCTGGACTGTCTCCAGACCTGGCACCAGCAAGGAGGGACATACCAGGCCCTCAAGAGCCTGTGGTTGGCTGGGGAAATGTCTCTATGGTTAAAGACAGTTGCTTGCAAAGCCTGTCGGCCTAGGTACAATTCCCCAGCACGTATGGCAATCTAGATGTAAAGAGGCACATGCATGACTCATGTGAACCCCTTGGGCTGGAGAGATGGCTCAGGATTAAAGGTGCTTGTTTGCAAAGCCTGACAGCCTGGGTTTGATTCTCCAGCACCCACATAAAGCCAGATGCACAGAGTGGCGCATGCTTCTGGAGTTTGTTTGCAGTGGTGTGAGGCCCTGGCACGCCTGTCATGCCTGTTCTTTCTCCTCTCTTCTTCCTCTCTCTCTCAAATAAATAAATATTTCAAAGTAATAAATAAATAATAAGATTGGAGGAAGAGGGGCCTAGTGATGCTTTTAAAAGATTCAGGCCATCTAGGGAGGCAGGCGGGGACAGCGAGAAAGCCCCTTGTCCCCACCACCCTCATGTTCTTTGTTTTTATTTTTTGGGGGACAAGTTTTCATGCAGCCCAGGCTGGTCATGCTCTATGTAGCTGAGGATGACCTTGAACTTTGACTCCAACTCCCAAGTGTAGAGGTCCCAGCACACGTGCCTTGGGACTCTGTTCTACCCAATACTCATCTGTGGCTGGAACAAAGAAGTGCACACTCCTAGGATCCCCCCCCCAACCCCCAGGAAGATCTGAGTGACTGTCGGATGGGACAGGTGGGTCCCCAGGGAGAGATCCGAGAACACAGAGCCCTGCCATCCCCTCACCCTGGGAGGTGACCAGAGTAAACACATGTCCTCTTGCTCTCTGCAGACTGAGAACAGGAGTCGATTATACAGACTTGAGCCTCAAAGCCATGGACCTAAAGGTGCATGCGGGATTTGAACCCACGTCTCACTGGCGATATGGTCGGCGCTCTTAGCCACATCCCGCAGCGCTACAGCCTGACAGCTGGACTAGGCAGAAATCTGAGCAGGGGCACCGAGGAAGGGCCCGATCCCCAGGTCCCCTGGGTGGCAGCCAGGCAGTGGGAAACCCTGGCTTCCCAGAGCCTGAGGCGGGAGGGGCGGGGACGCCACGGTCTGCACGACTCCAGATCCCCACCTAGTGGTCGGAAGGGGACACTGTCACAGGCCGCCCACCCGCCAGCAAGGATCACCCCCTCCTTGAGGAGGAGGAGGGGTACCCACCTGCGCAGGCGCACTGGCATTCGCCCCAGGTGAGGGTCAGGGGCTCTGCAGCAGCTCGGAGACTTCATGCCAGACCCAGGCGCCTGGTGCCACCTGCAAGTCTAGGCGGGTCCCGGGCCTCAGGGACTTGGCAGCCCAGCACCCCAGTGGCCTGTGCCACCGCCCTGGGGTGGATCAACCCTGGGTGGCCAGGGGAATGTGCACACCCCTAGATGGTGGGCCGCCAGGGCTCCATCCTCAGGCTTCTCCCAAGGAGACATAGGAGGGCCTGAGAGATGGCTCGGTGGTTCCGAGCACCTACTTGCAAAGCTTGTTGGCCTGGGTTCGAGTCCCCAGTACCCAGGTAAAGCCAGAAGTACAAAGTGGTGCATGCATCTGGAGTTCATCACTCTCTCTCTTTTTCAAAATTAAAAACAAACAAACAAAAAAAAAAACAGGTAGGAAACCAGCCTGCACTGTGCACTTTTTTGTTTGTTTGTTTGTTTTGTTTTTCGAGGTAGGGTCTCGCTCTAGCCCAGGCTGACCTGGAATTCACTATGGAGTCTCAGGGTAGCCTTGAACTCAAGGCGATCCTCCTACCTCAGCCTCCTGAATGCTGGGATTAAAGGCGTGCGCCACCACGCCTGGCTGCACTGTACGCTTTCTGCCAGGCAGTTAGAAGCAGCATCACATTTAATCCTTAAGTGTGGATTGGGTACTGTTATCTCAGGCTAGCAGAAGTGATGGGGAGGAGCCAGTGACCTGCCCAAGGTCACTCAGTCACTAGTAACCACAAAACTATTAGGCACCAAACTCAGAAGGGAGAAGGCCAGGAGAGCCTCCTGGGGGGACCAGTGGACCCATTTTGCAGGAAAACAGCATTGCACCCTGGGGTAAGGTCAGCAAGCCTAGCCTGGGTGGGGAAGCCTCGTCTTGGGATGGGAGCAAGTAGGCAAGACCCACACCTGACCACTGCCAGGCCAAGGAGGCAGGAGCCCAGGCAGTCTTTGGAGGGCCTGAAGCAGGGCAGCCACACCTCAGGGAGGCCTCAAGAGAGCCGGGAAACCTGGCCAGTAGGTGGGGTAGCTGTCCCCAAGGGTCTCAGGCAGAGGGGGCACGTGACTGTTGCTCTAGTCCCTCTGAGGGGATTCTGAGAGAATTCCCAGCAGTGCTTGTGATGGCCTGGAACCTTCTCCCCTGTGGGGACGTTCTTGGCACACACACACACACACACACACACACACACACACACACACACACACTGCCTGGGTTTGGGTGCCTGGGGAGAGGGAGGAGGCCCAGCTAGACAGAATGAGTCTCTAGGCTCTCCAGAGCTCTCTCTATAGCAGACTACAAGTGAGCTTGGCATGAGGCCTTTGGTCTAGGGCTTGAGTAGGAGTGTTCTGGAGGGACCCAGTGTGGCCCTGCTTCTGGCGGAGGTGGTTTTCATTCATTCATTCATTCATTCATTCATTCATCAAATGTTTTCTGTACCTAAGCTAAATAGTTTTAGGTCTGGGGACCCAGCAATGAGCAAGACAGACACCAGCACCCCCTCCCAACTGTGGTCTTGGAGGAGGCAGAGATATTAAATAAATAAATATATCACCTCCCAAGGAGACTTGGCAGTCTAGGGGCAGGATGGGAAAAGACTTAGTAGTCTCAGCGGGGCTTGGTGCGCACATCTTTAATCTCAGCACTCCGGAGGCAGAAGTAGGAGGATCATCGTGAGTTCAAGGCCACCCTGAGACTACACAGTGAATTCCAGGTCAGTCTGGGCTAGAGGGAGACCCTGACTGAAAAAAAAAAAAAAGAAATGAAAGAGAGTAGCCTCAGCACCCAGGGGAGATGGGGGCCAGAGATCTAGGGAGCCGGGTGCCAGGGAGCTGAGCTGGGAGCTGGTACCTGGCCTGGCTCCTCTGGCTCCTCTACAAGCTACTACCTGCCAGAGGCGTGTCTCCATGTGTGTGGGTTGAATGGCAGATTCACGTATTTATGTCTATAGGGATGTTGGCATGCACACATCTGGGTGTATTTCTGTTTTTCTTTCTTCCTTTTGTTTCTTTCTTCTTTTCTTTTTGCCTTCTTTATGAGACAGGATCTGATCATGTTGCCCAGGTTAATTTCAAACTTCCTTCTTTTTTCTTTTCCTCTCTTTCTTTTTCTCTTTGAGCTGAGGGTTCTATTTGAAATGTAGTCCAGCCAGATTAGAAACTCACGATATTGCTCAGACTGGCCTTAACCTGCTGCTGATTCTCCTGCCTCAGACTCCTGAGTGCTGGAATTACACCTAACGCCTGCTCTGAGGGGGGTTGTATGTCACAGAGTCTGTGTGTACACACATCTGTGTATACTTGCATGTACATTTGCATGTCTATGTGGAAGGTATGGTGTGTATACAGGTCTCTATGTGCCTGCATATACATGTGTCTAGAGATGGAGGGGGAGACTTGCTCTGACCTAAGGGCTTTTCTAGAATGCAGAATATCACCACTGAAGCCAGAAGCTTTGTGAGCCAGCCAGGACAACTGGGGGGAGGTAACGTCCTGAAAGAGTAGAGAGCTCCTCTGAGAAGGGGCTAAGACTCCCCTTGGGCAGGACAAAGGAGCTGATGAGCTAGCCCAGGGCTCCACGGAAACCACTCTTATGCTTCCCCATGAGGGCTGGGCCAAGTGGTCATGGAATTCTAGATCTGGGGACCTTAGAGCAGGAGGAATCGTGGCTCTGGGAAACAGCAGGAGACTGGGATCAGCCAGACACTGGTGAGGCCCTGGATCTACTTCTTAGCACTCTATGGCTCTGGTCAGGTCTGTGTCTTGGTCTTCCCCTCTGAAATAAAAGTTCCCAGGCTGGGGAGATGGCTCAGTGGTGCTTGCTTGGGAAGCCTGCCAGCCCTGGTTCCATTCCCAGTACCCATGTAAAGCCAGGCGCACAAAGTGAAATGGAAGGTCCCATCCCAAGTCCTAGTGCTGAGGATGAAATAAGGATTGTGCTGAGCACTCAGTGGGTCCATAGGTCCTCCTGTCACACTGAGGAGGAGGGGCCATGGAGCCGCATAGCATCGGTTCTCTTTGGGAAAGAAGGAACAACAGGGCTGGGGAGGCAGCTTATCAGTTAAAGGCATTTGCCTTCAAAGCCTGCTGACCTGCATTCAATTGCCCGGTCAGTGGTACCCAGATGCACAACGTAACTCTTGACTATAGCTTATATGTCTGGACCTGGCATCATGGCCATCCTCCCTCTCTCCTCTCTCTCTCCCCTCTCCCCTCTCATATATGTATGTATATATATATATATATATTAAGGCTGGTGCACGCCTTTAATCCCAGCCCTAGGAAGGCAGAGGTAGGAGGATCACTGTGAGTTTGAGCCAGCCTGGGACTTCAGAGAGAGTTCCAGGTCAGCCTGGGCTAAAGTGAGACCTTACCTTAAACAACCCCCCCTCTTCCCCCCCCCCAAAAAAAAAGAAGAAATAATGTCAGGAGTGAAACTGGAGCCAGGTCCCACCGGAAGCTCCTTTGGGTGTCCAGTTACAGCTGTGCAGGTGAGAAGCCCTCCCCCAAGAGCCAGGCTACTTCTCCCAAGGACACAGCTTCTGGCCAGTACATCCGGGCTCAGTATCCGGCTGCTGAGGGCACGCACCCAGCCCCTTTGCCCTTTCCCAGCAGCAAGGCTGACTCGCACCCATCATCACCTCATCAGCTGACATTGCCAAGGGCCAGGTCATGGGATTGTGAAAGAGTCCTAGCCTTCATTTACTGGACAGCCTTACGCACTCTACGTCACGTCTCTGAACTCCAGGACCTTCCTTTATGAAATGGAGGGGCCATCGCCTCTCTCCTGCCTGTGACTTGACCTCCAATAAGAGATTGCTTGTGAACATGCTTGGCATCTCACAAAGCCTTTGACTCAGGTAAGGAAGATGCCAACGGGGGATCCCAGATCTGGGGATGCCCTTCAGCAATGGTATCACCGATCTGGGGCACTGGAAGGTTTCCCAGGCTTTCTTTGGGGAGAAGTCACATGCAGTTCAGGAACAAAATGGAAGCCAAAGCCACTCTTCACCACCGACAGGATGTGCCCTTCCAAGCTCAGCTTCTCACAAGGCAGAACAGTGTGTGACAGCTACATCCCCAGGGACTGGGGCAGCTGGAACCAGCTGGTTCCCTCAGGGGTTTGACTAGGAATGCACTTTCCTAATTGGGAATTCATCCAGGCCACCAGTTCTGCCCCCACCCCAAGAATCTTGGCAACAGCCAGGGTGTGTGAATAGCCCAGCCTCAGGCCCAGGTTCCTCAACCATCAACAGGAACACGGTTCTGGTCTCTTGTCTGAAGCAGGTGAGGCTGGAGCAGAAGGATTGAAGTTGTCACTTGCAGGTCGCTTGGACTTTAGTCGACGACACTTATTTTGCAGGAATTCTGAGGTCCAGAAAAGAAAGTTCTGTTGTCCAAGGTCTCACAGCTGGAGGCTAACTTTGACCTTGTTCCTATCAGTTTGCTTAGAGCTCAGCAGGAGAAGGACTGTGGATACAGGATTACTATCCTCTACACACACCTTGAAGGGGAAAGACGCTGAGGGTCCAGGGCAGGGAAGGTACCTAAGCCGGAGTTAGACAACCTGCTAGTTAGTGACAGTGTGGAAATGGAAAGCAGACTGTTGCCATTGGGAAATACGCATAGGGCTTTATCTTCCAGGAACAGGACCTCACCTCCTGGACATTAGGGTCTTCCCTCCCACCCTCGCCTGCTCCGATCTGGACCCCACACTCCAGCAGGCCACAGCAGTGTTGTCTGGAGCCCACAGATCCCAGGCCTGAGAGGCCAGGAAGGGGGTCCAGAGCCTGATCTCGAGGGTCCCAAAGGCCACGCGTCCTTGATTGCAGCTGGGGCCTCGTGGGAAGGGCTGGGAGTTGTCATTACAGGGCGGCCACAAGGACAAGGGTCCCTCGGTGGCTCCGGTCGTGGCCCACCCCGCGTGCCTCCTCCGTGCGCCTGGAGCGCCATCTCGTGGGCACGCGTGGAGTTGCCGCGGCCTGGGGACCGGCGGGGCTCCCGGCGACACCCCGCAGCGTCTGCGCCGCGCTGGAAGCGGCCGGGAAAACGGGATTTGGTTTGGGATTCCCGGAACCGACGACAAAAGGGGGTGAGGCCGATTGGCGCCTCCAAAGGGTCCACAAGGAGCTCCGAACGCCACCCGCAACCGGGGGCACGCACACGACTGCCCAACGCTGCCCAGCCCTCGGGGCCCCGCGCCCCGGGCCCCGCGACGGACGCCGCTGGGGCTGCGGACTTTGGGCCCAAGGGCGGTGAGGCCCGGGGAGGAGAAAGGTCTGGACGTGGGGTCCATCCCAAGAGGGAGGAAAGCAGGCTAGAGTGGAAACCCGGGTCTCCCAGAGTCGGGGTACCTCCGGAGCCCCAGGGGCCCCAGCCTCCCCGGGCAGGCAGGGGGGCCCAGTTCTGCGCTCTGCCACCGGCTAGGGTCCCTTCTCGCAGCCAGGCAGGAAAGGGAAGGAATAGAAGACGCCCACTGACCCACACGGAAAGGAGTTTTTCTAGATTGAACCTCTGTTGGGGAGTCCCACTGAGCCCCCTCCTCCCGTTCACCCTAAGTCTCCCAGCTCTCCGGTGACCTGCTGTCAGACCTCACACCCCCAGATGTCCAGGGCCTCTGGTGACAGGCCTTAAAGGGTTAAGATGGCATCGGAGGAGCGGGTTGTGGGACGCTGGGGCTAATTGGTGACCCCCAGAGACAATGACCCAGTGAAGGCTGGGAACTGGGGGGGGGGGGTTAATTGGGTGCTGGGAGTGTCCTCTGGCCTTTGTCTGAGATCAGGCCCAGCCTCCGGATCCTGAAGAAGCCAGGGCTGGGAGAAGAGCTGGGTGGGCAACTCTGGGAGGGGATGTCTGCGGAAGGAGGCAGGGGGTGGGAACGACTCCCCAAGTCTTGGAATATCACCCATCCCCGGCTCAGGCCACCGCCGCCCGCAGCCCTCCTGGGTTCGAAGCTCTGCGTGCGGCCCAGCCTTTGGCCCCAGGTTATTGCTGCCCCCTGGTGTCAGTAGACCAGCCCGCAGGCCGCCACCCCAGGCCTGCCTGCCTGCCTTCCATCCTTCCTTCCTTCCATTTCCCCCTCCTTCCTTCCCTCCCTCCTTCCTGCCTTCCTTTTCCCCTTCCTTCCTTCCTTTCTTTCTTTCTTTCTTCCTTCCTTCCTTTTCCCCTCCTTCCTTCCTTTTTCCCGCCTTCCTTCCTTCCTTCCTTTCTTCCTTCCTTCCTTCCTTCATTGCCCGCTGAAAGCAAGAGGCAGTAAGTAAGAAAGCCAACACGCCCTGGCTCTGTGAATTTTTCTAGACCTCAAATAACACATAGACATAAAGCTCATAAAGGGACTTCACTGCCCCAGCCTGCTTCCTGGGCCACTATCCCTCCAGCAGATGGAGACCAGGAAGCCCTCCAAGAGGAGATGAGTCCTTAACACTCTTCCCTTCACCTTTTTAAAAAAATATTTTATTTATTCATTTTCAAGCGGAGAGAGAGAGAGAGCACACCAGGGCCACCACCCTGTGGGTCTGGCTTATGTGGGTCCTGGGGAATTGAACCTGGGGCCCTAGGCACTGGAGGCAAGTGCCTTAACCTCTGAGCCATCTCTCCAGCCCTCCCTCCACCTTCTTTGAAGAGGTGGACACTTATTTTTCCTTGCAAGAACGTCAGCCCACGAGGTTGCTCTGGGCCCTGAAACCGCCAGTTCTACCTACACCTTCAGCCTCCTTTCATATAACCATTCCTGCTGCCCCCCTGGGGCAAGTTGAAAGCCTGTCCCCACGTGTGCAGTGTTCAAACTGGGCACCTTACTCAGGCAGGACAGCAGCGATCCCCAAGACTTAAAGGGGAGAGAACCAGGAAGGAGGTGAGGTGCTCAAGTGACATACAAACCCAGAGACGCGTTGAAGGAGTGACATCTCTTCCACCCCTTCCCCACCCACCGCTGGGATTTAGTAGCTGAAGACACCTGCTAGCTGGGTGAAGAGGAGAAGGGAAAACTGTCACCCTCTGGGACCCAAGGATGGGAGGCATGAGGAAGTAAGGCTCAACCCAGTGCAGACTCACACAGCAGGACCCTCGGACCCCAGCCCGCTCTCTGACCCCCGCCCCTCAGCGCCAGGAGCCACTGAGCTGGTTACAAGGAGAAACTTTCAGGCTAGGCTCCACCACTAGGCTCCACCAAGGTTCTGCAGGATTTAGGACCTATGGGTCAACCCCCTCCTGGAAGGGAGAGAGAAACTGGGGGGACATCCCTATCCCCAAGACCACAGAGCTAGAAATGATGAAAAGAACACGTTTCTTCTATGGTGGAGTCAGGTAGGTACCGGGCGCGGCGGCGGCAGGAGCGGCGCGCAGACGGCGAGAGACCAGCAGAGGGAGCTGGAGTTGCGGCCCGCGTGGCGGCGGGCGCGCGGGGCGCGAGGGGTGCGGGGACGCAGCGCCTCCCGGCCGAGCCCACGGCCCGCGCTGGCGCCCAGGCGCTCCGCACGCGGCCCGGCCGTGCCGTCGCCGTCGCCATCACCGTCGCCGAGGTGCATTTGCCCGCGAGATAGGGGCGCCCAGCCTCGGTCCCCGCCGAGGTCCCTCCTGCGCTCGCCCGCTGCGCCCCAGCCCCGCGCGGCACACAGAGCGCACAGCGCCGTTCACTTCGCATCGTAGCAGTTTTTATTGTTTTCTGGCGTTTTTGTTGTTTCCTTCTCCCTCCGGAGCAAAAGAGAAAAAAAAAAAGGGAAAACCTGAGGTGGGGCCCGCAGGCTGGACGAACCTGCGGGATATGGAGCCTTTTCACTGTAGCCAAGGACCCCGGGCCCTTTACAATATAGATAGATGGTCATGTAAAATGGAAAAAATTAAATGCTATGAGTTAATCTCTAAATATATGTACACAGCAATGTACACCTTTGAATAAATTAATACCAATTTGCATATTCTGGGAACCTTAAAGCTTATTTACACAAATTACCATTTATTTCATAAATATCTTTCCCCCCTCCTGGGGACTCAAGGCAGAAATGCCGCTTCCTTGGCTGACGCTTGTCACTTGGGGTGGGGGCAGAGGTGGGGGGACTAAACGGTGTAGATCCTCCTAACTCGAGTCTACACTGGCCCCAGCATCCTCGACCCCAGTTTCTTGCCGCCCAGGTCCAAGGTGGGTGGTGGGACACCCTCTGAAGCGTTCACCCCTAGCCTATGCACCTTCAGACTTCACAAGCGGCCAGACACCCCCCCAATAGTGTTGGAAGACAGGGAGACCCCGAAGTTGGCCCTGGGGCAGATCTGGACGGAATCCAGTGGCCCCAGTTCCAAGCAGCCTGATTCCTCGTCGAGGCCCAGGGAAGCGTCCCAGACCCAGGCCGCCAGACGAGGCTGTGTTCCGGCTGCTGCAGCCTGCTTTGGCTCCTTTATTTAAATAAATAGCCATTCTGCGCTGTCCACGTCCCTAGCGGCTGGGGCAGGCAGGCAGGCAGCCTGGGAGGCCTGCGTGGCCGCGCAGTAGCCGGGCCAGTCCCCTCACTTGGGTGACTCTCGGCCGGGGGAGAGGGCTCGCTGGCTCTCCAGCCCACTCACCAGTCTCTGGATGCTTTGCAGTTCACTGGCCGCCTCTTTGGCCGAGCCACTGGGTGACAGGGCCCCACGGGACGGGCCCCCCACTTTTCGGAGAGTCAGCTCGGGCAGGGGGCTGGGTTCCCGGCTGCTGCCGCCGCCCGCAGACTTGGAAGCCTCCACTGCCAGCCCGGCGGCCAGGAGGCTAGGACTGGGTGGGATGGTGACCGGGATCTGGTAGGGGCTGAAGCGCAGGCGGGGCCGGGCGCTGCCCAGGAACGGGCTTCGCGAGAGGGACCCGGCCGCCGCGGCCGCCGCCGCCGCAGCACTGGTAGCCGGCAAAGCCGAGGCGGCAGCGGCCGCCGCCGCCATGTAGGTGTAGGGATAGGGGAAGAGGCCTCCGAAAGTGGGCATTGGGATTCCCTGGAAGAAACAGAGGGAGATGGGGTTAGACACTCTCCCGAGAGGAGAGCCTGAGAGCTACAGCGGATCATCCTCGCCTGCCCTTCTCTTTTAGGCTCTAAAACTGGAACTCACACAAGTAATAAAAACGGACATCACAGGGAGAGGTGAGACAATGTACCGTGCCAAGCCCGTCACCCAGGAAGTCGTGTGAGGGCCTGAGCCGTACAGCTCTATGTGGGTGGGAAAGAGAGAGGTAAGGCAAGCAGCATCAGGTGGCTGAACTAGCCGGCATGGCACAGACTAGGAGGAAACCGGGCAGGCACGGGGCCAGGTGGCAGACAGGCAGCTAGCTGTGGCTGCCTTGTGAGGTTCTGTGCTTTTAGAACAATGTCCTGCAGGAGCAGATTTGGGGAGCAGCTTGTTAAAGTCTCCAGCCTGCTCACCTGCCCCAGGGTCTCCTGCCTCCGCCAAGAGCAGGGCATGAGTGCCAACTGGTTCATAAAATAGCCTGAATGTTCTCCAAAGAGCTGGCAGCACCTTGGTGGCAGCTGAGAAAGGAATTCAAAGATCTTTGCCTGTGGAAAGCAGATCGGCCAGAAAACCCTGGCCCAACAGCCCCGAGCTCCTGAGGCCCTGAGGCCTGATTTGGGATTATCTGACCTTTGAGATAATGGCTCACTCCCCAGAGTGTTTGGGGAGGAAGAAAGGGGGGGGCTGACTTGTGCTAGCCTCCTGGAGAGCCTCAGTCCTAGTTGAAGCCAAGACAGCTTAGCCAGGAGGGAGAGAATGCCCTGCCTGGGAAGGTCAAGCTCCAATAGGCATTTCAGATCTAGCACCCCAGATCAGGTGGAACCTGGCAGCTCTCCCTGGCAGCTGGGACCTGCTTGGGAACCTAGCCACCAGCAGCTATACTGACTTCTCATGAGGACGAAGTACCCTCAACCTGGCCTTGCACCTGCTGACTAGGCTGAGTCTAGAAGCACCGGCTTAACCATGACCTCTGTAAAGCCCATGACCGGCACCAGAATTTGTCTGGGGAGGAGGTGTTCACATGCACAGAGATGGGGGTGGGTGCAGATGAACTCTGCAAGCCCTGTACTCCCTTCTTTTTCTAGGGCTTCCTGGGTGCTTTAAACACCCACAGCCCGCACCTCTGCTAAGCTCTGTTCAAAACTCACTTCAGAGCTCCAGTGACCTGACACATTTTTGCTTCTGAACTCAAGCAGCTTTCTCAGACCTGATCTCCTATTTTCCCTCCCTGGAGATAAGATCTCAAGGGTTCAATTTGCCAGAAACCTCAGAGCGAAGAAACTGAATGAAGAGATTCCAAGTCTTTCCACAGGGAATATTCCACCCAAGTAACTAAAGAGGCCGCTCTGCCCATCGGATCCCATTGTGCTGCTGAACTAGCCGGCCACATTTTCATAAATGCTCTCTCGGGAACTCAGAATTTCAACAGGAGCTGGGGAACACTGAACCCCCTCTCCTGAGATGTGGCTGGGAGAGTATGGAGACTCTGACCAGTCCTGTCACTTCCTAGAAGACCTCAAAGGAGACAGGGGATATCTGGAAGGTGCATGGTTTTGGTGGCCAACTGTCCAGAAAATAATACAAAATTTCTTCCTTCCTTTGTCCATCCACTTGAGACTTACAGGACCTCCTTCCGCCCCAAATATCCTAGGACCAGCAGAGTGGACTACACAAAACCAAGAATAATCCTAGAATCAATCAGGAGAACGTTGATGGGTACCCACGCTCCTCATCGAGGTTATTATAGGGAAGAAAACAGGCCCCCAAAGCAGCATGGACTTGACTAAGCGAGGTCACACAGGAATCAGAAGCGGTCCCCAGGCCAGTTCATAATTTTTGATCTCCCAGAACCTAGGTGATTCTCCCCCAGATGGAGTTCTGGTCTCTTGAAGGACCCCAGAGCCCTTTGCACCCCTCCGCCAGCCATCAGCTGGCTCACCGCGCCTTCCTTCTTCCCCTGCTGGCAGACCACAGGCCTTACCTGAGATGCCAGCATGTGCTGGGAGAGGTGGAACGGGAAGGGCGCCGCCGTGCTTGCTGCGCTGGCCGCGGGCCCCAGTCCTCCGGCGTCCAGCCCCGCCGCGGTTCCCGGCCCGGCCCCTCCGCTATTGCCGCCGCCAGCCACCGAGGCCAGCAGGTGACCCATGCCCATGGCGGAGAAGGCTCCGGGGCCCATGGCGAACTGTCCCGGGTGTAGGAAGAGTGGCTGGCCCGCTCCCAGCGGCCCAAAGAACTGCTGCCCGTGCAGGTGGCTGGAGAAGGCCAGGCCGGGCAGGTGTCCCGCGCCCAGCGGGGACGCGCTGTCTGTCTGCACCACCAGCGGTGCCAGGCTGGGCTCCTTGCCCTCGCCCGCTTCCTTGCGCCCCTCGTCCTTGCGCCGGGCCTCGGCGCGCTCCTTCTCCAGGCTCCGGAGCCCAAACGGGCCGTCCCCGGCGCCCTCCGCGGGTTCCTTGCCTCTGTCGGGGCTGCGCCGCTCCCGGGGGACGCGCTCGGGCTCGGTCAAGCGAGGGGGACTGCTGTCCCCGCTCGGGCTCCGGCCCAGGGGCGCCGCGGCACGCTCTTCGCTCAGGCGCTCGGGCTCGGGGTCGCTGTCTGCGGAGCCGGGCTTCTCCTCCGCTGCGGGAACAGAAGGCACGCGGGGTTACGGGGGCGCAAGTCAAGTCAGACCTGGCGCCCATTCCCAGGGGTCTGGGACTTAGAAAGGCCAGCTGTTGGGCTGATCGCGTTGGAGACCCTCTAGACCCTGGCAAGGGGCAGCTGCAGGCCACATAATTCTAGACCCCAGACTTCCTTACAGTGGAAGCCTCGGAGCCCTGGAGCCCAGAGCTTGCTGTCATTCCAGAGCAGCCTGAGGCCAAGTTCAGAATCCAGCCGGATGTTCCGGCTGCCAGGAACTGTCCTCAGCTGGGAGTCCCAGGTTGGAAACGTTACCGCGGCCACATCCCAGACGCTTCTCCCCAGGCCTTTTCAGATTGGCCGGCGGTTGACCCAAGGCTGCCTCGGCGTCCGGAGTGGACGCTCCCCCGGCTCCGGCCGGCCACCCATCGCTCACCTCGGGCCCGGTGCAGGCGCAGGGGACTGGGCGCGGCGCTGGGCGAGGGCGGCGGTTCCCGCGCAGGCGGAGGGTCGCAGGAGGAGGCGTCCGAGTCCCCGCCGTCTCGCTCGGCCTTGCAGTGCTCCTCGTACAAGCGCAGAGTGGGCAGCGTGAGCTGCTTCCTGTGGGCAGCGGAGGGAGCCGTCGGCGCGGGTCGCCCCCTCCAGCACCATCCGTGCGCCACGGGCCACCCGCTCCTCGCTCACCTTTTCTCCCTTCGGCCGTTCCCCGTGTCTCGGAAGCCCTTGGCAAAAGGGTTATTGTCGATCTTCAGCTGTGTGATCTGAGGGGCGGAGGAGACGGTGTGTCAGGGCCTGGCCAGGGGGGCACCCCTAGGTCAAGCCAAGCGGTGGGTCTTAGAGTGGAGAATTAATGCTCACTCTCCAGGGATGGGGCTCCGGGAGGTGAGGCCAGCAGAAGGGCATCGAGAAAAGCCCTCTGCATTTAAAAAAAAAAAACTTATTCAGGAAATAATCCCTCAACTCGTATACACAGGCCCAAAGCTTTGTTGTTAAATCCAAATCGGCCCAGGCAATCAAATAGGCTCACGAATTCACTCAGGTTAAACTACTCCGCACACCTGCGCACACAGACACAACCCGCACTCAGAAGTCCGCAGGTCCAGGCAAAGACAAACTGTCGCACTCACCAGCCATGCACCCACAAATATATAAAAAATAGACAAGTGTCCATAGATAATCAAACGAATTCACTTTCTTCTACCTACATTCTAGGCGTCTCATATGGTGCGGGTGACCAGGCATACCCCCTGGTTTACAAGACACAGCCAGGGACACTGGGAGCCTCTCACTCACCCCACAGTGACTCACGTGGGTACAGACTTAGTAGGGACTGAGAACTAGCAACTAGAAAAGCCCTTTAACTTGAAGAGATTTCTCTCAGCCCTTCCAAGGAGGTCTAGGGCCTGGATGGACCCAGACAGGAATGTGGAGGTGCTTCCGTGCCACCTGTCCCTTAGAGAGCAAAAACTGAACCCCGAGTTCCTAGCATCTGTAAAGCTTGGGCAATTTGCCTCCCGGCACCCTCTTTTCATTTAAATTCTCATCCCTGAGCCAAGAAATGAACGAATAAAATGTAAAAATGTCAGCACGAGCCTGAGTCTCTACTAATTGCTAAGTAAACATCTCCACCCCAACCATCGCCCAACCAGCTGTTCCTGTGCCTGGGGGAGTGTGTGCGTGTCCTGGGTTCGAGAGGGAGCCTAGGAGATTCCTGTGGGTGTTGCATTTACGAATGTGAGTGGGCGATGAGCTTTCTGCACACTGCAAGATGGTAGGTGTGAGTGGAGGGTTGGAACCTGCACAAATTGGGTGAGGGGAAAAAGGCTGAGCCCACCTCCCACCCCAAGCACCTTGTCATTTTGGTAGGCAGTGACGGCGATGAAGTCTGTCTCTGGGAACACATAGGTGCGAAAAGTGCTGTACGGAAGCTTCAGGATGTCATTGGCTCGAACGATGTGGAAACGGGGCTGGTACTTGTGCATGGAGTTCAGGATGGTCTGCAAGGAGTGGGGGGTCAGCCAGCAGCACTCTGCCCTTGACCTGAGCTTTTCTACTCTCTCTCTCTCTCCATCTCTCTCTCTCTCTCCATCTCTCTTTCACTCTTCTGCTTTTCACACCTGTATTTCTTTTTTTATTCTTCTCCCTTTTCTTTTTTCATAGCTGCTATCTTCTTTCTCTGTATTAAATTTATCTCCAGTTGGAGACAGAAAGATGACCCTTAACTTCTTTTCCTTTTGGCATTATTAAACTCCAGAAACCTCATGAAGAGATGATGGGGTGCCACATAGATTTCCTACAGTTCAAGTTCTTTTGCCTCATAAATCCCCCCCACACTTTGCTGAGACTTTAACTATGGCAGAAATGGAGAATCCACATGCTCCCCTAGCTGGGTATCTGCCTGTGGCTGGAGGGAAAGGTCTCTAGAAAGAGAGAGAGAGAGAGAGAGGAGAGAGAGAGAGAGAGAGAGAGAGAGAGAGAGAGAGAGAGAGAGAGAGAGAGAGAGAGAGAGAGAGAGAGAGAGATTTAACTTTCAAATTATCTAAGTCTTGGGGAAGAGTCACGGGCAGGTTTTTCAAGCTCAGCACCTACAGGTCCAGAGCAGGGTGACCTTCCCAGGTCCTGGACTGCTTGGCCCAGTCCCTGTGACTTGTCTCTAGGCATAGTAGAGGTCCTTGAAAGGCTCTCCTGGAACCGAGACTGGGAGCAGCTTGGAACTTATCAGCTACCAACCTGCCCTTACAGAACAGACTTAAGGCTCAGGCCCACCTTACCTGGGCCACAGAGTAGTTACCCAGACTGGGACACTCTAGGGGTCTGGTTAGTGCTCTGTAGTTTCCCTCTACCCACCCTGCTGGAGTGGGACCACTCAGTTTCTCAAAGCCATCCCGCTCTGCCCACACTCACAAAGCCGTGCTTGTCAGAAATGTTGTTGGTCAGCTTCAGCTTGTGGAAGGCCACGGGCTTGGCCATCCACTGCTCCCCTGTGGCAGGACTGTCCGGGTGGATGTACATGCGTTTGGGCATCTCTGGGTCGGCCTTGCCTGCCACCATCCAGCGTGAGTTATGGAACTTATAGCGACAATCGTCAGCTGCCACAATGTCCATCAGCAGGATGTACTTGGCCTTCTTGTCCAGGCCGCTGACTCGAACCTTAAAGGGGGGGAACATCCGCCTCGGAGGGAGGGAAGGGGGAGATGCCATTGGGACCTGGCTCTTCCATGTTCCTGGGCTTCTTTTCCTCTTTCCCTTTCCCCTTAATCCTATGCCACTGCCTGAAGATTCCTGGTCAGTGTGCCCTGCCCGCTTATCCCTGCCCAGTAGACCCAACCTGTGGTAGTAACTCCAGGGAAATCCCATTTCTGCCAGCCATTCCCTTCTCTTATAAGGCCTTGTGCTCAGATCTGGGGACCCTTCCTTTAACTCTGCTCTGATATGAAGACAGATGACCAGGAAGGACATCTAGGCCCTCTAGAAATACATTCGTTTCTTCTGAATCTCTCTGGAATTCAGTTCAGAGGAAATACACGTACACTTGGGACAAAACTCCCAGAAATAATTTGGAAGGCGTTGGTTTTGGACACTGGTTTACAGCCTTGATCAGGGATCCTGACCGAGAAGTTTGGGGGAACAGGGTGAGCCTGTGGCCTAGATTTTCTGTTGCTGAAGTGGTGGACGGGTTGGGGGTTGTGCCCTTCTTCTGCCTTGAAGGCCTCAGGAAGCTCCAAGTTCGGCCAGGCGGGTCAGGTTGAGTCGATGCCTGAACCAGTGGGGCCTGGAGCTAGTGGGAGGGAAGTGGAAGGCCAGTCCCACTGAGGACTCCAGGATGGGAGTCCGGAAACACTGTGTCTCCCCGGAGCTCCAAGACTCACCCAGAGGCAAAAATAAAACCTAGACCGCCAGAGCCGGGCCGCGGGGCCTCCTTGGCTTTGAGACTCACTTCGGTCGGGACTATTCTTTAGAAACACGTTTTCGATTTATTTCATTCTGGGGATGTTTGCGCATTTATTACTATTTTGTCTTTTTTAATTCTCTCCGGTGCCAAACGAAAAAAGTCAACTTGCTTGAGTGTGGAGAGGAGCGTGGCGCCAGGGCCGGAGCCGGGGAGCTGCGAGCCGAGAGCCCAGGCTCGCTGCCGGCGATGCCGTCCGGTCCCCCAGCCCGCCCGCCCGCCGGCCCGCCGGCCGCCCTACCTCCCGGACTTGGTGATGACCATCTCGGTGCCCAGCTTATGGAACTGGTCCCACAGCTCCTTGGCCTCCAGCGTCACCTTGGGGTCGTCCTCCACCTCGTCCTCGGGCTCCAGGCTCTTGAGCGAGCGCAGATGCGCGGCGGGCGGGTGCGGGCCGAGCGCCGAGACGTGCAGCCCCGCCTCGGCCGCCGCCGCCGCCGCGGCCGCCGCGGCCGCCGCCCCCGCCAGGCCCGGGTCGGGCAGAGGCTTGGCCAGAGCGCCGGGCGGCAGCGCGAGCGCCGGGAAGAAGGAGGGCTGCGCCGCCGCCAGGAAGGCGGACATGGGGAAGTCGGCGGGCCGCGGCGCGTGGAACGGGTGGTAAGCCATGGCGCTGGCCGCCAGCGCCGGCTCTCTCATCGGGACATCCGGCCCAGGCACCCGGGAGCCGGGGCCGGGGGCGCGCGGCTCGGACCCCCGGCCCGGGTGGCGACGCGCGCGGAGGACGGACGGCCCGGGTGGCGGGCGCGGCGGCGGCTCGTCGCGGCTCCCCGTCCCGCGCACCTCCCGCGGCGCTGGGCTCTGGGCGCGGGGGCGGAGGGCGCTCTGCGCGGGACTGGGCTGGGCTGGCCGGCTCCGGCGCCGGAGACCACGCGCGACTGGTGAGATCTTGTCGTGATCTCTGGAAAACTGTGACTATCTCACATGTCCTGCCCTGCTCGGATCCCCTGCGCTAACGAGCCAGGCCCCCCTTGATTGCTGATTTTACGCTTTTTGGACCAATTGTGGGTCTCCGGGGGCGGGGTTTTGACAGCTCAGGCCGAGCTCCGGCCGGGAGGGGCGCCGGGGAGAAGGTGTCGGAAGCCTCAGCAGTAAGAAAACATGTCAACAGAATAAAATATTAACCAATGACGGGCCGGCGGGCCCCGAGACCCCTCCCCCTGGCCTGGCCCCCACCCCGCCGCCCGCTCGCGCCGCCGCCTGCGCTGGGAAGCTCGCCGGGCCGACCCGGCCCGCGGAAAGGGCCTAAGGCAGGGGGCGCCCCGGCCCCAGGGCCTGGAGGAAGGACCCTAGGCTCATGCCGGGCCCAAGTGCAAAGCATGGACACGTTCCGGAGAGGAGAGGGGGCGCCCTCTTTCTCCTGCGCCCGGAGGCTCGGCCGCTCTGGCCTGCGACCCAGCCTGGCCTCCGACCCCATTCGGGGTCGCCGTCCCGGGTCCCTGCGCTCCGGAGGGAGGCTGCGGGCGCTGGAGAGCGAGGCCAGTGGGCGGGCAAGTCGGGAGGCTCGGGCCGCTGAGGTCCCGGAGCGGAGCCCAGGTGGCGGGATCCGGTGAGTGGAGCCGCGACAGAACCCGATGGGGCCGCCACCCACGGGCGGGAGCGGGACCGACACGGGCGGCCAGGCGCTGGGGAAATGCTGGGTCCCCCGCGCCCGCGCCTCCCTCGCTCAAGGACCCTGAGTTGGGGAGTGGTCCCGGACTCCGCTCAGTGTCGCCGATGCCCCAGCCCTGGGCTCTCGGGCGACCGGGACAGAGGGTCCTGGGGACCAGGGAGGTAGGCGCGCCTTCCGCTGGACCTAGGGCGGCCCTGCGCGCGCTGATCCCAGACCTCGGGATTCTCCACCCGCAAGCGAACGAATTTTCGCCGCATCCGGTACTGGCAGCGACAGCGCAAGTCTACCTCTTCCTAAACGGTAGCATCCATTCTCGGCTCCCAACTCTTTTTAAAGAATTTGTTTCCGTCTTTTGGAAGCGCAAGGTTCCCAAGTTCAGGAATGCTGAGTAATGTGCGTGTGGGGGGTATGTGTCTGCCAACACCTGGGAACAACTCCCTCCGTGATCAGTCTTTCCCAGTGTGTGTGTGTGTGTGTGTGTGTGTGTGTGTGTGTGTGTGTGTGTGTGTGTGTGTTGCGTGGTGGGCTGCCCTCCTTGCACACTGAGGGCCCTAAGTTGTGTCCGAGTGAGAAAAGCAGTCATACACCTGTCTCGAATTGGCCCCTGGGCAGAGTCCTGGAGGTGGCGTTCAGAGGAACAGGGCGGACGCGGGTGACACTCCCACCCGCACGCACACCAGTGCAAGTAACTTCCGCCCTCACGGCCCGTGTCCGCGTGGTGGGCACCGACCCAGGCAGCTTGCTCCTCCGTGGCGCACATCTTATCACGCGGCACTTGATCACTGATCGCAGTCTGGCTCGTTAAAGACCAATCGCCCCTGGCAGTGCGGGGTTGAGACCAGCAGGAGTCGTTTGGCCTCCACGACCTTTTTAATATTTTTCTAAGCCAACACAGGGCGCTAGTAATTATTCCTCACGGCCGCACTCATGTGGGCGCCGGCCCCGCAGGGTTTTTGTTCAGGACCTCGCTCTTGGCTAGGCCACTCCTCTCTTAGCATCTTTTCTGCTTAGAATAAACTTTTAACTCGGGCTGCTGGAGTGAGATCCGTTGCAGCTTTGCATAGAGAGATGTGGCCCCTCGGAGACATGTGTGTGGACATACGCTCTTAGCATGATGAACAGATCATAGCCAAGTCGCCTTTTCCTAGCTGCTGTCCAGGTATGGGCCTGGGAATCCGTGAATACATCTGCAAAATCGAGTGTGGGCTCGGACAGGTACTTTTGTGCTTGTAAGAATGTCCAAGTGTGCATTTCGGGCCTTTTCTTGGGCCGTCGCTGGTCTACAAGTCCAGGCTAGGGGAGGCCTGGGTTATTTGCCCAAGAAACCGAGCGGCAGCATTTGAGGACCCCAATCCCACCTACTGAGCCCAGGACCAGTTTGCCCTGAGGCTCGTCACACACAGGATCTTTCCCAGCCGACTGGGATCACACCATCTGCCTCACCCCATCATCCCGCAGTCACCGTAGGGCCTGCAGAAGTCACACGCAAGATTCTGTAGCGACCCTCCCCCACCCGCCCCCCTAGTCCAACTCCTACTTGGAACACCCTTGGATCATCGAAAACTGGCGCTAGGGCGGCCCTGGCAGCCTCTCCAGCGGCGCCTTGCGGCTTCCAGCTCCCGCTCCACCCCCAGCCCACTCCCCCGCCTGGGTCTTCCTCCCCCTTCCCCTTCCCAGGAACCGGCGCCCCCGGGGGAGTCCCCGGGGCCGAATGTGCGTGTCTCTTTAAGAGGCCCCGGGGGGCGCCTCGCGGGCCGCCCGGGGCTGGAGGGGGAGGGCGCGGGCGGGGGCGGCTGGCGCCAGGCGGCCGAGGCTCCACAACAAAGCTCCGGCCCCTGTCACTTCGCATCGGCCTGGCCCAGCAGACGGGCGGGGGACGCGCGCTCAGCCGCCCCTCCCTCTCCCCTCCCTCTCGCCTCCCCATCCCCGGCGGTCGGCGCCGTGGCCCCAGAGCCGCCGCGCGCTCACTACTCTGCGCTTCGCTTCCCGCAACAAGCAATGTGGGCGCGGACAGTCCCGGCCGTCGGGGCCGCGCCCCCGAGCCTGGCTGGCTGCCCGCCTGTCTTAGGGCCCTCTAAGCTCTGGCAGGGTCGAGAGACGCTACTGAGACCTCCCCTGGCTTGATCTCCAGATCAACTAGGTCCCCGTAGGTGTCTTCGTCGGTGTGATTGGGCATGGAGTGGATGGCGGGAATGCGAGGGGGTGTGTAGTCCTGGGGCAGAGAGGACGGGGACGGATGGATGAGTGGGCAAGTAACTGAGCACCAAGCGCGCCTTGGCATATGAATGCGCACGGGCAAAGCTGGAACGATGTTCCGATGCTTAAGACCAGCTGCGGGAGTGCCAGGAGGCGCGTCCGTCCCGTCTGGACTCTGTGCGCGCGCGGTCAAGGGGGTGAATGCAGACACCTTCCCATCCGCGGCTTCATCACCGGACCCGCGCCTCGGGAACCTTGGCGCCAGCCAGCCCGGTTTAGCAGCGGGGCTGGGCTCCCCCGCGGTCCCGGGTCTGGTCCTCGGTGACCCCAGCCCGCAGCGGCCCGGCCTGTCCCGTCCACTTAAACAAATTGCGGCTGACAGGCGCGCAGTCTCCCTGGAGCCGCAGCTCGCTGGTCGCCTCCCTCCTGGTCCAATTACCCTGCCCAGGGTCGGGCCAATCGAGTGGGGTGGGGCTGATGGGGGAAAGTGGGCTGCCCGACCCCCTTCTTGGTCGTGTGGTACCTGCAGTCTCGTGCCAGAACCAGGGGGCCCACCATTCCCTCTAGTAGGCCCGAAGATGACAGTCACGGCCTGTGTGGTCAGTAACTAGTCTACTATTCTGATGCGAAGGTGAAACCCAGCGTGCTGCCTGGACCCTAGACAGACTTGGTTCTCCAGTGACTTTCAGGAACCCAGGCTGTATTCCCATGGGACTTGGAGTGACTTTCCACAGCGTTTTGGGGATCTTGTCCCCCAAGGAGCTGCTAGTCACTGCTCTGGATTGTGGCAGTCCATTTGGTCAGGAAGAAGTGAGGTGCACGTCTTGAACTTGAGGGTGCCTGGACGTGCATGGGCATGAGCTACAGAGTGGGTGTTTGGGATCTCAGGAGCAGGAACACATAACGTGTCACTTGTCGGGTGGCTGGTGAAGGACACGGCTCAGGAAGATTCCCTAAGGGCCACCTGATGACAGAGCTATGGGGAGTTGATTGCCCTCACTCACAAGGTTGGCTCACTTGTAGATGGAAGTTTCTCAGGAGCAGCTGGGCTCCAGCAGCCACCCTTTGCCATGAGCTACCTGGCCTGCCCCCCCAGAAACACCCTATAAACACCCTTTTGCCTTTCTGACCTGCAGCTTTGTTCCCTTTGCTGTGTCTGCCCAGTTGCTCCCCTCCCCTCTCCCCAGTTCCTCTCATTTACAGCCAAGGGCATTGAAGTCCAGAGATACAGTAATTCACCCAAGATCTCATGACTCTTGGAGGCAGAGCAAGAATGGAGCACTGACACCTTACCAGAGTGCAAGGCCACGTCCATTCCACAGAGGGCTGTGGCAACACTTTTGCCCCTCTGCTCAGAGACCAGAACATGCTGCCTCTCCAGGGCCTCCAGTCTTCACTGGGCTTGGCTTTGAGTAGATGTCCAAGATGCCCCTTCCTTTGTCTGGGAACTTTCAGGCCCAGGTCTACAGGAGAGGGAAAAGTTGCAGCAAGGACAAGGGAAGAGCTTCGGGCAGCAAGGGGCCCTGGCTGGACACTTGAAGGGGTAGGAGGATATAGGGGGGTCAGTGGGCTGTATGAAGCCATGGGTTAGAGAGGTCAGTTTAGATTCGGGCCACTCTACTGGAACTGGCTGGGGCATATGAAGCAGCAAGGTGCAGACAGGGGTCAGTTGGCTAGCTGTGTGACTCCGTGACCTTGGGCAAAGCCTTGCCCTTCTCTGAGGCTCAGACTTGTCATCTGCAAAAGGAGGGTGGACAAGCGTTGGACACCATGCTCCACTGTCTCCCTTCACGTATCCAGCCAGGACCCCTTGCAACTCTCCCCGCCCCCTTGTTGACCTGGACCTAAAAGCTCCCAGACAAAGGAGGGGCATCTTGGACTCAAAGCCAGAGCCCAGCGGAGGCTCGAGTCAACTGCATGCCCAGGGACAGCTGGCCCTGGTGACCATGCTTGTTTGTCTGAATTTGCCCTGGGGCCACCAGGCCTTTGCTCAGATCTCCCCCAGACAGTGCCATCATTTTGAGTTGTTATTCCGGTTCTCACCCTACTCTTTCCAAGTCATGAAGGTATTTTTCTTCCATCAGATCAAGAGTAGGTAGTGCTGTGACAATCAGGAGGTCACTTGGCTTCCTCAAGGTCACTTGGCCCAGCCACAGTTAGATTCACGTTCTGATGACCTTCTAGGTGATGCTATCATGAGGTGGGAAGGTAGTGTGTTGTGTGTGGAGGGGGTGGAGGCAGCTTTGGATGTTATCTGTAGAGGACAGGAGGCTGTCTGTCTAGTACCAGTGGCAGTGAGGTCCCCTGCCCTAGGGCCCAGCTCTCACCTTCAGCTGATTACAGCCTATGGCAGGGTCCCTAACCTTCCCAATTAGCCTGAGGCCTGGCCTTTCTGATAACCTGAGCTCCAGTGGCAGCCGCCATGGGGCCAGCTTATCTGGACTCTCAGATCCTTCCCCTTCCCCCACTTACTGAGAGTTGCCCTGACAGCAAGCAGATGAATAACCAGATTGTTCTGCAAGTTCCGCCAAGTCCATCCCGACACCCACTGCTTTCCCTGAGTGGACGATGCCACAGCTGTTTTGCCCCCACTGAAAAAAGAAAGGGCTGGGCCAGGGTCTGCTGGTCCCCTGCCCTGTCTGTGTACCCAAGGATGGGGTAGAGGGGCTATGTACACAGGCAGCCTGTAGCACCATCTTCCTGTCCTCCTTTGATATGCTGCTTCAGTCAGGGATGAAGACCATGCCAGGTACATGGATGTCTAATTCAGCCCGAATGGGGAAAAGCTGCCACTGTTGCACCGCCCCCACTGGCTATGCCCAGACCTCGAGTTGCCTGCAAGTATGAGGTTCCTCAGCCTGCAGAAACTCAGGTAGGAGAGGCGGTGTGATTCACGTTCCTTCTCTCTATATGCCCAACTTGAGCTGCTGGAGGACTGAAGATTAAATGTCTCCATGGGCACCAGCTGGAGAGGGATGTGTGCTGAAAAGACAGCCTCCCCTCCCCTTCCCCCCAGCTGGCCAAGGTCTGACCTGATGATTGGGTAAGAAAGCCTGCTTATCTGTGAGCTAACTCTTCCATTAAAAACTTCACCCCAAAGCACAAATGACTCAGAGGGTTTCCTTCGATCCGCCAGGACCTCTATCGAGCAGAATCTGGGAAGCATGGGCCATGGAAGGTGGGGGATTAGAACTGGCATGAGTCTCCTTCCTGCTAAGTGCACCTTTCTGCTGCACAGCACCATTTACTTAGGTCCAGTACGGGAGGAAGGAGGGAGTAGGAAGTTAGGCTGGGTATGGTGGCACCTACCTGTAACCCCAGCACTTGAAAGAGAAAGGTAGGAGGGTTAGGAGTCCACTTGGCACCTAGTGAGCTACCCTGGGATACATGAGAGCCTGTCTCAAAAAAAAAAAAAAAACTGGAACTTGCCATCTGAGGTTTTTCCAGGTTTCATGACATACCCAACCTCCACCAACAACCTCTCCTCCATCTTCTGAGCTTGATATGAGAGACAGTTTCAAGGTACCCTGGAGACAAAGCCAGGGTGTGGGCAAGCTCTTCTTCCATAGCAACTCACCAGTATTAGCTGCTGCCTTCATGGCCATAAGAAAGGAGTTCTGGCACCCCCAGAACTCACTGGATCTGAGAGAACGGCCTTCGGATAAGCCCCACCTAAATCCCAGCACAAAGATTCCTTCTTTTCCACCCAGCAGTTACACTGTGTATGTGGAGGGGAGTGTCAGGACTGTCATGTAGTATATGGTCAGACCCGCAGGACTGTGCTCAGCATTTGGAGAGGACCCTGACCCCCAGCAACTCAGGGATAGACACCAATTGCAGCATGATTTATTGGACAAGACGTGCACTTTCTGACAGGGCCTCAGTAACCACAGTTTCCTTCACTGAACAGTACAGAAGAACCAGGGTACAAGGGCTTAAATAGATAAAAAGACAATTTTTCCCCATGAGCTGACAGTGAAGCAAAGGGCAAGGGGAGGCCTCACCTTCCTTCCCTATCACTCTGGAGGGAACTGAGCCGGAGAAGCTGGAGGCAGTGTGTGTCACAGCCTTAAGTGGGCTGGGGCTGGGAATGTCAGCTGAGGGCCAAAATGCCCAGCCGGACCATCCACCCTCTTCCCCACCCAGGCCCTGAGATGTGGTCACTGTTCCAGGCCCCTGTGGGTACGGTTGGTAAATACAAAAGCGGATCCGATGCAGGACATCATGTGCAAATGGAGACGAGGACTGAGCTTCTGCAGTCTCTTTCGGTCACAGCCCCCACTGACAGCAGTGGCAGAGGTCAGGGTGTGTCAAGGTGCTTTGGAGAAGGGTCACTTCTCATCCAGGTGGGATGGTTGGCTGCTGTCACTAAGCTTCAGGGAGACGGTTGATGAAAGAGGAGCAGAGACCGCAGGATAGGACCAAAGGGGGGCTTCTCCCCTCACTCTAGCAGGTTGGTGGACTGGCCAGTCAGAAGCAGGTGGCTAGCGCCTATGGGAATCCGGAGGGGAAGAGGCTGAGTGGCTGGCTCTCGTTGGTGGGGAGTGGAGATCGGTAGCCATCAAAGTTTCTTGGGATGCTGCCGCTGGTGGAGCCAGAGCTGTTACTCAGAGTCTCGATGCTTCCCTCTCGCTGAAGTTCTGCAAGACAAGAGGAGAGGGCCAGAGCTGGTCAGAGGGAATTGGAGATGGGCTAACCCTGGGCCTGGCTGTTCAGTCTGAAACATCATTCTGGGCCCAATCACATCCTTTTGCAAGAAGGCTTCCATCTGCTTCCCAGATGCGCGAGGTGACAGCTCAGGTCACAGGGAAGCTCAGCCAGAGGAAGAGAAGTCCCTTTAGCTGGCATGCTCCAGTTCTGACTCGGATGTTTCCTGAGTCAAAGAGTTTAGGCCAGCAGTATGGTTCCCTGATGATCTGTGTGGTGACACTGCTCTTCACGGGGGCTGACATGCCCCCAAACACACTGTGCTAGCCAGCATGCTCCTCCAACCCTGCAATGTGCCTTGTCTTGGATCAGCAGGAGAGGAGAAGCGGGGACAGAAGGGCGCAGCCTGCCTGATCTGTCCCTACCACTTCTCTCCTGGCCGTCCTGTCTGGAGCATCCACCCTGGCTCAGCCAGCACTTGATAACTCATTCTCACCCACAACTTGCCTGCTGGCCAGGCTCATCCTTGGCACCTCCTGGAAAGTGTCCTTTTTGCTACAGGAGGGAGTGTTTGGTTTGAGGGAGGGTGGGCTCCTCTATTGGAGAGAGGGTCATTTGCCTAAGTGCTGCCTTTCTTCCCTTCTCTGAGCCCCCAAGTCTCCTGGAGGCCCACAGAATAGATGTGCTGAGAGTTGAATTGTAAAGCAGGTAGCAAGCTTTCCTTCCCTGGCCCCTGTACATCCACGCTGCCATCTTGAATATGGCAGCCAGTCACATCTCATTCAGCTATGGACACCTCAGCTGCCCCACCAACTCTTCACTCAAGACAGAAACTAGGACAGGGAGGGGGCTTGAACCAGGATCCATGCTTGCTGGGTTTAAGGAGGAAGGGAGCTTTTCTCCATTTTTTTAGGGTAGCCAGTTCCTGTTCCCTGTCCACTCCTCACAGTTGGCTCTGGGATGCGCGCGCGCGCGCACACACACACACACACACACACACACACACACACACACACACCTGAGCAGAAGCTGAAGTCTTTCCCAAGCCCTGATGTGGTGACTTGTAACCTTGCTTCCTCTACAGCATGCCTGCCTGCCTGCCTGTGGGGTTTTGTCATCCACTCCAGGACAGCAGGAAGGACCTTACAGCACTTACTTACAACAGCAAGTTCTGCTTGAGAACTCAGACTAACGCATACCACTCCAGGCCCCTGCTACCAAATGCATGCAGGCAGCACAGCCGGCTATCATTAGGGAGTGAGGGGGCTTCACCAGCCAGCCACCCCACCCCTAACGCCCTTAGGCTGCCCAGAAGCAGCAGGAGCAGCAGCCACACAGTGGCTTGGGGTAAAGGAAGGCACCTATGCCAATTATATCTGAGCCAGAGCCCAGGCTAGATGAGCACACCATGATGCCATAGCTTCCAGGCTGGTAGTGGGCAGTGTAAGGAGGGGTACTCTAGACTCAGGTTGAGGGACTGGCTGTGGTCCCTGATCCCAAGAGACAATGGCTGCCCATGGAGCCTTGATTCTAGGAATGCCAAGAGATAACTGGGTATGGGCAGAAAACAAGGAAGATGGCTGCTGAGTAGGAGGATCACCTTTGTTTGGGGGGTACAAGCCATTGTGCCATGAGAGGGCACAGAGGAGGCCCTGAGCATTCAGCAGGAAGCAGCAGACTCCAAGAGAGCCCCTTCTCTCCCCTTCTTCCCCCACAAGCAAGCCCAGGAGTCTTCCAGGGAGATCTCAGAGAGCCTCTCTGGGTTTCAGAAGCCTGCGCAGCCATCCTGGCACTAGGGGGCGCCAGCAGCAGGACCAGGAGGGCAGGAGAGGAGCAGGCAGTAGCAAGAAAAGCAGGGGCTCCTCAGGATCTGGAAGGGCACCAGGGCTGAGGAAGAGAGCCCCGGATGAAGGATCAGGAGAGGCCACCAGTAGGGAAGGGCGGCCCCTTTGCAGAGCAGAGGGACAGCCCCAACAGCTTGGATGCACAGTGCACCACACCCACACTGCCCATAGAAGCCAAGGAATCCAGAGCCCAAGCGTGGCACCCCACTTTCGCTTGGCATAGGCCTCCAGCAACAGCCCAGAGCAGTCTCAGTGACTTCACCACATGAGCCTGAGTGGATGTACCCCATCCATCACGTGACAGTGGAGGGACAGTTGCCAAGGGGTTATAAGATAGCTGAGCTTCATTGCTTAGGTCTGAGTACGATGGGGCTGGGCAGCTGTGCCCTCACATCCCAGGGCACCTCAGTCTCTGGATGCCCTGTTCACCTACACTGCCCTGCTAGCCTGCACTAGCTATCTGGCTCTCCAGACCTCCAGACTTACCCCTGCTAAGCCAGACCATTCTATAGCATAAACCTCACCCCACTTTTCCTCAGTTTAGAGGTTGGCCACTCATCATCCTCAGGACAAAGCCTACGCTCCCTAGCATTATCAAAGCCTCCCACAGCCTGCCTCCCTCCCAGGTGTCTCCTATTGCTCTATGTGTGCTCCTGAGTAAGAAGGTACAGGTGGCTTGAGGCTCCTCAGTCCTAGAATTTCTGCTCATCTTCCCCACCTTCGCATGGGAAGCCACCCCTCGTGAGCTCTTGTGTCCCCTGCAGAGCCCCCCCCCCCCCGCCGGCTCCTTGAACACTCCCACTGTGTCTCCCTTCCCAGAGAGCCCCTGGGAGAGGGGGACTTGTGGCCCAACTAGCAGCCCTGGGCCTAGAAAAGAGCTGGGGTTCAAAACCCTTTTCTGGAATGAGTGAATGAATGAGCGAGTGAATGAATGAATGAATGACTGCTGTGATAAGGGGACATAGGGATCCTTCCCTAGAAGAAAGCAGGGGCCTGGCTAGTCCTAGGATATCTCCTGAGTATTTTCCTATGCGTCTTCTGTCAAACCCCTTCTCTTCGTTCCCCTGAAGGCGCAAGTGTGAGAGTGTGTGGGAAGTGAACGTGGAAGAGGGGTGCACGCAGGATTCCCCCCTTCAGGTTTCCCTGCCGCCCAGCCCTAGGAGCAAGTGGCGAACGGAAACTCGAAACTCATGGCCTTACCTTCCTCCTTCGCGAACGCATGCTTTGTTACTGTTGGGTTGCTCACGGGCGCTGGGCTGTTGGCATTGTTTTTTTTTTCCTTTTTTTTTCCCTTTTGGAAAGAAAAGCATTGAGGAATCTTTTTGGAAAAGATATGGACAATGATCCAGAAGTACAGTGATCTCTACAAGCGGAAGGAGGGGTGGAAGGAGGCGCAGGGTGTCACACAGGAGGGGGAAACTTGCAGTGGAATTCTGTAGTCGACAGTGACATGCATGTATGGGGGGCTGACCAGGTTTGGGGGACCCAGAGGTAGAAAGTATTGTGACCCTTTCAGTATTGGGGTGGGGGAAGAGGAGTGACTGAGCATGACATAGCTTTGGGAAGGGAACAGACAGGCACCTAGGGCCCATGCAGTGCCAGGTGGGGCCCCATGCAGGTCAGGTGCTGGCAGAGGAAGGAGAGTTCTCAGGGAAACCAGCAGCCCTGCCCTGGCTGTCACCCTCCTCCCACTCCTTCAGCGGAAGTAGACTTGTAGGGGAAGCCCACCAGAAACTGGCCAGAGCCAGGAGGGAGCGCCGATGGCCAGGTGACTGGGGAGCCTTCACCAGGGGCATGGAGAATCTGACCCACAGAAAGGTTAGCTTGTTCTCTCAGCTCAAGTAGAGCAGGACAAGAGGAAGGAGTCCCAGGTAAACCGTGACTCACATTCTCCAGGGACTTGGTGCCCCTGGGAAGTGAGAACAATTGCCCCCATCTTGCAGACAGCAAAACCAAGGACTCAGAGGGAGAGTGGGTACTGAGGCAGACCACACACAGGATATGGACACCTTAGCCCCCCTCCCCATACTCACTACTGCCCTTCTCCCCTACTCCATTTTATTCTGCCGGTAGAGCAGAAGGGATAACAAGGAAAAGGAGGAACCTCTGCTCTCATGAAACAAGCCCAGGAACCAGGAAGCTCCGTCCTCAAGCTCCCCCATTCCACGTGAGGACAGACAGAGATGTCTGGCTTTTTGGGACCAATGACTCTGGTTATCTGGGAGTGGATGCAGAGGAAGACAAGAGAGGGGTCATGCTGAGTCTGTGTGAGGAGGTCAGACAAGACTGTGCAGCCCCTCATCCCTCAGAGGCTATGTGAGCAGCAGCGCCTGCTTCCTGGGAGCTGTGGGGAGGAGCTGATGAGCAGAGCAGGGCTGAGGCCTCTTCAAGGACCACACTAAGTACCTAGGTGTCGGGTTCCCTATTTCCTGGAGAGGAGGTGAACCCTTAAGACACCAGGTCCAAGGAGCCTAAGTGGGATGGGACTCCTAGAAGTGAACCCTACTCTGGGCTAGGTATTCTTTAGGTCTGACCATCTGGAGACAGAGTGGCTCCTGGGAAGTGTGGCATCATGGGGAGCCCAAGTCTCAGGGACCGAGACCTGAGAGATCAGCAAGGGCAATGCTGTGTGTATTTGGGAAGAGGGTGCCCAGGACCCAGGCTCAGCCTTGGGGCAACCCCCGACACTTCCACCACCACCAAAGGAGGAGCACCTACTGCCTGGCCCCTCTGGTCTCCAGAGGCTCCAGCCAGCCTCGGATAGCGGCTCATTAAAGGGATTAGCAGAGCACTTTTATTGAGCCCTGGCTGCAGCCACACACCGGGTCCTAAACTAACCACCCAAGCTGCCTGGTAGGAGAGGGATTAGACCTGGTGGAGGGGAGTCTGCCCCCACCCTCATGAGGCTCCACATACTTCCTGCAGTGAAGAGAAGGTTCCCCAGCAGCCCACTCCCAGCCCTAGCCTGAGAAGGCAGGTGGGCAGGTTCACCAGCTCAGGATGGAGGAGGCAGTCTAGGGAAACACAGGCTCTGGCCACCTGCTTCCTGGGACACTTGGGGCAAATCACCCAGGTCTGTGTGCCTTGGGTTCCTGAACATGAGGATAACAATGTCTGTTTCATAGCCTGCTGTAAGAATGAAATTAAATAATGCACAGACAGCACATCGCAAAGGGTTTAAAACTTCCAGCCAGCAAGCGGGAGTTACTACTATTGTTGCAATTGAATTAGTCACTGTAGTTAACTCCAGGACTTCAGGGGCCGAGACCTCTCCAGCCTTCCTCTGCAGAAGGTGCCCCTGCCACCCAGGTCCCCACCAGCTCTACCTCCACTGGAGCCTGGGCAAGATTCTTTTTAATCAAGAAATGGCCCAGGGAGGACGATGGCAGATATGTGTTTACAGCTTTTCATTTTCCTCTTTGCAAACACCCTCCTCCAAGATGGAAAATAAATCCCCAGCCCTGTCGACATGCATTGATTTTTCCTGCCTGACTTTGCCTCCCAGTTCTTCCACATTAGCAGGGGTTGTGGTTAAGACCCTCGCCTGGGGTGGGTTCGCTGGCAGCCCAGCGTAGTACATAACTCAGAGCCGCCAGCCAAAATGTCCTGTCTTGTCCAGTGCCTAGCCCAGGGAAGGTTTGCAGCAAATAGAACGGTTTAGTTCCTTTCTGCTGGAGGGTTCTTGGGTGGGGAGGCAGGGGTGTGTGTGGTGGGGGGGATCCTCCCATAAAGAAGTCAGATCTTCTCTTGATGAGATGTAGAGAGTCAAGACCAGGTGACCCCAGGACTATTACAAATTCAAATGGGGTCTGTCCCAAGCTACCAAGAGAAAATGAGAGAATGATGCCAAAGGATGGGAGACTTCCTGGTCCTGATGCCATCTAGTAGGTGACCCTGGCAGATGTGGCAATGGGCTGTTTGTCTTGTACCAGAACAGTGCCTGGTAACTGCTGCTGTCCTGGCATATCGCTGAGGAGGTGTAAGCCTGTTCAGTGAGACGCAGATGGCATTGGCTGAGGTTGCTGTGAAGGTCCTGGTAGCACTCTAAGAGACCACACTCTGGGCAGGAGCCAGCCTCGGCCCCCAGGGCACTTTTTAGGAGGTTAAAAGTGCAGCAGTTAAGGAAGGCAGCCTAGGGGAAGCCTTTTGCCATGCATTCAGCGCACCCACCTCCCACCTCTAAGGCTGCCTGGCTCCCCATACCACCCCTCTGCCCCTCTAGCCTTGCCCTCAAGCTTCTGAGCTTGCAGGGATGCCAACAGACAGTGGGGAGGGACTCCTTGCCCATCCCAGTAAGGTCTGGGAAAGCTGGGGCTGAAACTATCGGAGACTGAGAAAGGAATCGTCTTTCTTCTCCACAAGGCATTTGACGTTACCAGGAAGGAAAGGAACAGCTTTTAGAGGCTGTAAGGCTGAGAACACAGAGGCTATTTTGATCACAGGAATCCCGGGATTGGAGACAAGAAACAGGACTAGCTCTGGCCTGCTCTTATCTTGGGGACTTAACACCTATGTCTGAGCCCAGACCCTTGGCTAGCTGATGTTACATCTTCTGATGTCTTACCACACACACAGCCTGACCCTCTGTGGTGTCCACGTTGTGTAGCCTAGGGAACCTCCAGCTTCCTTCCTGGCCAGGTCTCTTTGAACCCCTATCCACCTGCTTACTGTCCTCCATGCCTTGCTGTTGTTCCAAACTCAGGTACTGAGATCCAAAACACCATGATGGAGTGAATCCAAGACCCTGTCACCTATCTCCGCCAGCAACGAAGGGAGATTCCGGTGTTCTTGGCTCAGGAAGCTTGGAACTGCTTCCCTTGGCCATGGCCATGTGTGGTACTTAAGAGCCTCAGCCCTGGGAAGGATAAAGACCTGAGTCCTAGGAAACTTCTGAATGTCCCTGGATGTTTATGGCCCCTAGAGGGTGACAGTGCTGAGTACCAAGGAGCATGTGAGATGGGCCATCAGAGGCCTCTCTGCCTTAACTTTCACCCACAGAAACCAGGCAAGGGCACATGTCAGCCTTCCTCTCCATCCCCTTCCTCTGGGGAAAGGTCCTCAGGCCCCTGGGAACTGAACCTATTCTTGACAGCAGGCCAATGTACCACCTACTGGAGGCACCCCGGACCTTCAAATCCCTGTTGGGCCTGTGGGACAAGGCATGAGGACAGGAGATAAGCTTGAATATTGGGGAAGGGAGAAAGGCTGGGCCTGTAAGGAGTACTTAGGACAGAGGCCTCTCTTAGAGCCCTGTCCTGTGTTCATGAGGCCTGTCCCTTCTCTGCTGTGTCTGAGCACATGCGCAGTGTGCATGGTGATTACAGCACTGCTCCACATCTCTCGAAAAGTCTCTAAAGCATTGAAGAGCAGTATCATGGGTGGGGTCTGACCCTGAGGGGATGGAGCCTCCCCAGGAGGACTGTGGACCCCACTCCCAGGAGACCCATATATCACCCTAAGTCTTAGCCTCCAAAGAGAAGGTCAAAGAGCCAGTCACCACACATCACCCCATGTCAAGTGACCTCAGTACCCACCATATTAGTGCAACTCTAAACCCTGACCAAAGCTGAGTCCATCCTGTCACAGGACACGACATGAAGGGACAGCAAAGATAGAGCTGACCTGTCTCACTCTTCCCATCTGAGGTGTTTGACGACTTGGCTAAAGCCAGGCTTCAGTCAGCCAGACACAAGACCAGTCCCTAGCTGAACTCCCTGCAGAGGGTCAGGAGGAGGGGGGCTGTAGGAGGGGCTGAGACACCACTCTGGCCCCAGTGCTATCACAATGTGCTGAAATGACCTGGGCAAGTCACTTGCTTCTTATCTGCTTTAGGACCTGACCAGGAGGGGAGGGTGAAGTCTAGGGACTTCACAAGGTTTAAGGCTCTAAGAAGAAAGGGTGCCAGGGACTCTGAGAAGCACAACACCTCCTCCAGGGGGCGGCTGAAATGCCCCTTCTAGCTCCACACAATGGGGGGGAGGGGTTGGGGCAGAGTCTCAGCAGATGGCGCCTGAGGCTGACTCAGAGTTGAGGACATCAGACATGCCTGCTGTGGTAGGACTTCTTTATGTGGATACAATGAGGGGCCAGGAGGGGTCGTGGGCACTTGTGGGCACCTGAAGAGGAACCAGGTGTCTAGCAGCTGTCCTTGACCTGCCTATCCTGGAGGCTTGGAAGTCCCCCACTCGAGCCCACAGGCAGCAGATTGCCAAGCTAGCCTCCAGCCTTATGAGATAGTGCAGGGCCGGCAGACCACAGGAGAGACACTACGCTTTGAACACTGTTGGCCAGCAGGGCCAGATTCACATCTGGTTCTCATTCAAATGTCCAAGCATAATTAAATTCTCTACGATGCAGCGGAAGAGTTTGGTAAGATGTGGCTTTCCCCCACTTCCATCAAGGTTAAGAAATCATTTCCTGATTCCATGGCAGACTCACTCTCTTCCCTGCATGGCCCATCCTATATGTGAAAGAAAGGGATGTCTTTCTTTTTCTGCCTTCTTTCCTTTCCTTTCTTTTTTCTCCCTCCCTCCCTCCTCCCCTCCTCCCTTCCTTTTCTTCCCTATCTCCCATCATCCCTCCTTCCCTCCCTCCCTTTGATATAGCATCTGACTATTATGTACAAGCTGGTCTTCAACTACTGGGTTTAAGTGATCCGCCCACCTCAGCCTCTTGAGTATCTTAGACTAGAGGTGTGTGTCACTAGTATTTTCTAGAACTTACGGGTTTAGGTCAACACAGGATATGCAGATCCCTCCCCTTCCTGTTGTGTTTACCCATCTAAGAGCTGAGGCCAAAGCTGCAGGCTCAGGACTGGGCAAGTCTGAACTGGGGCTGCTGGTTGGGGTGGGCTATTGTCCCCACTCCTCCCAGAGGGAGTTCCCTCAGGCCTGAGAAGCCAGCCACTGTGCTCAGTCTTACTTCAGTGACACCTGTCTCTATCCACTACTGATATATCATGGAACGTCCTGTAACACTCTACCAAGGGAATCCCTTCTTTGTAGCTCCTCATGACAGGAAGCACTTGAGAGTTATGATTCTCCAGGCGCTGGGACAAGCAGCCCCTGTGCCCTGGCCTCACCCTAGAGCCCAGGGAAGGATGTGGTAATACCCCACACTACCCACCTCTCAGGACTGCTCTGTGGATTGCCCCTTTGCCAGCTCTTTCTGAGGGCAGGAGTGGCACCCGAACCTCTCAAGGAATCCTAGGGCCACCATGCCTCATGCTTCCAATTCTGGCCTACAAGGGCTCTAGACGGCAGGGACGGCTGTGTGAAGGTCTGTCCTCTGTACCACTACCCGCAGCATCAGGGCTTCTCCTCCTCAGTAAGTCTCCTGCTCAGGAGTTCTCCACAGTCAAACAGAATGTCCCAGAGATGGCTGCCTTCCCCGTCTCCCTTCCCACCAGAGCATCTTCAGTTTATGGCTTCTTTCTAGTCAGGGATTTATGACGTTCATGGTAATGGGTTCCATTCTATTTCCTCCATGCCTATATTCCTAATCATTGTGGTGCTGGCTTTACGAGAGCTTCTTAATAAGTGGAGGTATTTTTCCCTTTGAAACAAACTGTCCTGGGAGTTAATGACTTGCTGTGGGTGTGGATGCTACCCAGAGACAAGTGGGAGGTGGGGAGGGGCTGATTGGAGTGGGGGTAGGGCAGAATCTTCTAGATTAAACAAAGCTGCACTGAGATCCCTTTAAAACTCCTGGCCAGCTCCTGTATTAAAGTCCCGCTCAGTTTCTCACAAATAATCCTTACCATGGAACCACATATAGACATACACGTATATAGACACGTATATAGAACCATGTATAGACATACAGGCATTTGTGTGCTTAAGAGGGCTTGCCTGGGGGGCTTGCATTTACCCATGCAAGCTGCTGTGATCCACCAATCCCAACATCACTAACCTGGCTCTAAATAAGAAGTGTTTTCTTTTTTGTATTTGTTTCCAAATGCAAACTTGGTTTTGGTAATGGATTAATTCCTTGGTAGCATCTAGTGACAGAACCATGTGTCTAGTAGCCTTTCCGTCATCAAATAAAGTTATTTTTTATTTTATTTTATTTTTTTGTTTTTTTGAGGTAGGGTCTCGCTCTAGCCCAGGCTGACATGGAATTCACTCTGTAATCCCAGGTTGGCCTTGAACTAATGGTGATTTTCCTACCTCTGCCTCTCAATTGCTGGAATTAAAGGATTATGCCACCATATCTGGCTTGTTTTTTTTTTAAAGCAGGCTCTCACTCTGGCCCAAGATGACCTCAGACTCACAGCAATCCTCCTGCCTCAACTTCTCATGTGCTGTGATTAAGTGTGCCAACACACCTGGTTTACAAATAAGGTTTTAAGGAAATTGACCAGGTTCCACACTCCATTGGTCCTAGGCCATGCCTGATCCCCCACCCCCTCCAAAAAATGCAGCCGGGTGAGAGGTCTGTGGTCTCTGTTAGGGTCCTAACCTGTGCTCTGGAGAGCACGCACTGTGGTGGGAGGGACAAAAGACCACATTCTTACTTAACTGCAATGGCGGTGCCATGGCCTCAGTACCTAGGAGCCAGGCTGGGCTGATGGGCTCTGCCTTTGTGCTGGGCTCGGAGACTGGCTGCTGGTGCCGGGCCCTATTCATTATTCAATTCAGCTAGCTCAGTGAACCAGCCTTTCCATTTGCTCCTCCAGGAGGAATAACAAATCTAGAAATGCAATTCCACTTTGGTGTATTAAGATATTGATTTGCCTGTCGAGCAGAAGTGCATTTGTTCTGCCAGCCCTCCCGTGGGTAGGAAGGGGTTAACCAAATGTTTATCACAAGGCTGGCTTCAGAGTTGAAAGTAATGTGATCAGTAATGAATTTTGTGTTACATTAGGTTGTATAAATGGACAGACAAGCGCAGACAACAAGTGGCCAGGAGTCGGGGCTAATCTAATGATGTAAAAATAGAGACAGCACCAATTATACGAGGGGCCAGCTCCAGGCTCCTGCAGGGACTGCAAATGAATAGGTACAAATCAAATTACTCACTAATAGACGCACTACAAGAGGGGCAGTCAATGGTAAATGCATTAGAGCCCAGTGACCTCTCTGCTCTGCACAGCAGAGTCCGAAAATTTGACTTCCATCTTCAGAGTGGGGGTGGAGAGTGGTGTTCTCAAAGAAACTCTTGTTGGGTGAAAGATGGTAGCCAGTCCGCATCCCAAACCAGTCCCCTTCGAAGGGACCTCCTGTCTGAGCTGACCTCTTGCCCTCACTCCAGTGCCTCCTGAAGCCTGAGTACCAGGGGGCACCCACTCGAGGGTCACAGAGAGCCGTGCGAGGAAGATAGGAGTTACATACCCAAACACTTCCCAGCCATGTGTCTCTCGGGGCTGATGTTTTTTACTGCTACGTCAAGGGCTGTGTCTGCATTGAAAATAAAATATTTCTTTAAAGAGGATCATACAATGGATTTGCAAGAGCCCAGCAAGAGCTGAGATCAAACTGAGTAGATATCAAAACTTGGTTTACCATTGAAAGCTTTGTTGGGGAGGGGTGCATCTAGCTTCCTCGCCAGCTGAATCCTTCCCTTCTTCCTCCTCCTCAGACCACTTGACTAAATTCCTAGATCCCTGCCCGCTGTGTATGGAAAGATGAGGGGAAAGCCTGACTCTTGGGCTCCATGGATATAGAAACCAGGCTTGAAGTTCAAAGCTGCTTCGGGAAGGCTCAGGTTGAGCTTGGGGATGAATAAAGTATGAAACCAAAGAAGCCCCAAGCCTGCCATGGACCACCCCGAGCTTGCTTGATGGAGGCGGGGCCCCAGAGGTCAGCGTTGCATATGTCAAAGAGGCAATGGCAGGCTGGGCCTGGCCAACCAGGGAACGTGCCAGTACAATGAGCATGAGCCTGGGGGTGGGGCAGGATGTTGAAAGTCACCCTAAACAAATGAAGCAACTGGAAGGTGATTCTCCCCAAATTCAATTAAGCACACGGAGGGACTGGGCTGCAAGCTAAGGAGGCACACTAAGTAAGACATATGTAGCCGGGTGCTGGGGGATTCTGAAGTGGGCCTGCAGATCCTTGGGATCAAGAGGGGAATAGGAAGGGGAAGAGGCAGTAAGAACTCACCCCAAGCCAGAGGCTGGGCAGTGGTCTGTGGTGAGGACATTCCTATCTCCTGTTCAGTGACTCAGTGGGGCCTGACCTGGCTTTCTTTCACACCTGAGTCCACACCCCCTTCCTAAGTGGCCCGAGGGTCACTTTCAGCCTTTCCTCTCTGTGTGTCTCCCTTCCTAGCAGGTCTTGCATTCTTCCACCATCTTCTGAGAAGGCCAGGGCAGAGGGGAGAGCGAGCCTCACTGTCACAGAGGGCGGGGATTAAAGGGCAGAAGCCTCCCTCTGGTTACCACTCAGCCATGCCCTGCTCCTGCAGCCCTCGACACTTCCCACGCTCACTCCTCTTGCACATTGGGGCAACATCTGGACAGAAGGATCTGAAGGGTCACTAAGGAGGTCAGCAGCACTTCTTTTTTGTTGACAAAATTGTGCCCCACTTCGAGCAACGAGGAAATGTGCAGAGAACGTCTGGGCCCTGGGCCCACTGTGGCCCCTCCTCTGGCTGGGGCTCCAAAGGAGGAAGGGGAAAGGAGCCAGGAGAGAAAACAACCTAGTTGCAATCAGATCTGAGACCTGGCCTGGAACTAACAAGTGTGTCTTTTAAGCATGATAATTACTGCCATGGCTTTGGCTGGCTTTCATTTACCTCTCAGAGGCCACAAAACCCCAATCAGTCATTCAACAAACATTAACTGAGGCTCACAGCTTGGCTGCATGCTGGGCAGGGAGAAATCAGACTGGACCCACAGAACCAGGATTGGGTCAAGACACCCATGGCAAGGGAAGAGCTGTAGGGACCACAGAGACCTTCCCCCCCCCCTCCTGTGGCATGCAGAAAAGGACCAGCTATTGTGAGTTACTTCAACAAACATTCCTTGCCCAGGGTCAAGTGTCCTGAGAGCAGGTGTACATGTGTACATGAGAGACACATATGTGGCTGCCTGGGCAGGTCAGGCATGCCAGAGAAGTGTACAGTGAGCTTGGTCTAAAGGGACTGGGTAGAGGAGGAGAGAGTGGTCACTTCAAGGTGAACTAACATGCCAGCAGGGCCAGGGAACCTGGGAGAGGGGGAGTCATATGTTTGCACGAAGTGGTGGTGGAGGAATCGGACATGAGGAAGTGGGAAGGGGAAGGGAGCCAGGCAGGAGAGGGAGGTGGGAAAGCCTGCAAGACACTTGAGAAACCACAGAAGGAGCCCGTGTAGGAGAGTGAGCCAATCATCAGAGCATGACCTCCCTCAAAGTGGGGTCTCCTTCCTCTTCTGAGTAAAGGATGGGCCACATTCTGACTAGGTGAGATCACAAGATGTTCAGAACTGGACAGGCTTCCTAGTACCTAATTTTAGAAATTTTTTTTGGGGGGGGCGGGAGACACTGAGGATCAAACCCAGAGCTCTGTGCATGTTAGGCAAATACTCACCCTTGGAGCCCCTTAGTATGTTACTTTCATCCTGCATTTTTAAATGATTTAACTTCAAGTACTCCATTTCCTCCTTTAAAAGCTGAAGGCAGGAACATCTAGCTACCTAGCAACATTGTGAGCATGCGAGGACATTTCCATCTTAAGGCCAGGAGCCCTTGGGTGGCCATCGCTCCCACTTGTGTGATGGGGTGACGCTGAGTGCAGTAGGCCAAGACCAGTGTGTCACAGGCTTGGCAGGTAAGCTTTCCACACAGTCCTGGCTCTGCTTTCACACTGTCTAAGGGACGAGGAAATGGAACTCAGAGAGGGAAAGGTCCAGGGTCACAGGCTTCCCTCATTTTTTCGAGGTCAGTTTCTAAATGCCACCAGAAAGGAAACACAAACATTCTTCCCAGTGGCAGTAGCTGGTGTTGGGAACTAAGGGGACTCTCAGACTTGGCCTTTCGTCCCAGTGGAAAATTGCTAGGAATAGGCGATGGGACACTGAACTGAGACACAAATAGCAACACCCACAATGCCACCCCCGTTGCAGCCACCACTAGCTGTTCCGTCCTCTGCTGTGAGCCGCTCTACACGAGCACCCTGGTCTCTGGGAGCATGCTCTCTTCTCCCACCCTCAGCAGTTGGGGGGACATGTTTCTGGGAAGTACAGTTTTGTTTAGTCTTTGTTGTGGCCTGAATATGAAATGTCCCCAGAGGCCCAGGTGTGGGACACTTGGTCCCCAGCTGGTGGTGCTATTTTGGGAGGTGGTGGAAGTGGGAGGATGTGGTGCACTGGGAGCATGTCTTTCTCGCTTTGCTTCCCACCACACCGCGAGGTGAGGCTTCTCCACAAGCAACCACGAACTGAACCCTCTGAAGTCATGAGCCAAAAGCAATATTTTCTCGTTTAAGCTGTTCTCTCATGTATTTTGGTCACAGTAATGAGAAAGCTAACTAACGTAGTGTGATGGTTAATCTTGCCAACTTGATGGGATTTGCAATTACCTAGGAAAGTCATCTCTGACCATATCTTTGTCAGCATTACCAGAGAGATTTAACTGGAACAGGGAGACCCACCCTGAATGTGGGTGGCACCATCACACACTGAGTCCATGGGAGAAACTGAGTGGAACACCAGCACTGATCTCTCTCTGCTTCCAGACTGTGGACGCAATGTAACAAGCTGCCTCATGCTCCCACGGCCTCGCCTTCCCACCGTGATGGTCTGTTTTCCTGCTTAACAACTAGTCAAAATAAATTCTTCTTCCCTTAAGTTTCTTCTGTCAGGCATTTTGTCATAGCACTGAGAAAAGTAACTAATACATAGAGCATTCTAGAAAGACCATGTCATGTGGGCAGAGCAGCCAAGTCTGATCCCTGCTTGGTTCAGCTCATGGGTGGGAAGCTGGGAATGGGAGCCAAAAAGGAACAGACAACAGCTCAGCATGATCACCTCCTTTAGAGCTTTCATTTCTTCCAGGGTAGGAACTGTAGCTTAAGTATTCATCTCCAGTCTGGTAAGACATGTAGCAGATGCCTAGAGAGCCTGCCTGCCTGCCGCAGCCATAGAGAGAGCATGTGAGGACACCGAGGAGGCCAGTGAGAAAAGACAGGTATAGCAGAAGAGAGGCCCCAGGTCCCTGGCTAAATTTCCTGGATAGTGACAGTGTTGTCTAAAGAACTTGGTGCTGAGGGGAACAGAAATCAGGACCTTAACCAGAGAAGCCCAGAGTCCTTGGCAAGAGAGCTTCATGAGAAAGCTAGAAGTTGGGGTAGACAGGTCACCCTCTTCCATCTGGAAAAGGAAGATGGAGAGATAGGACCCTGGGAAAAGTAAGGAAAGACTGAAGGCTGGGTCACATGTGTTGCCACATTGGGCATTATATGTGGTAAAAAGGAATACTGTCACTCTCAAGGGACCTGCAGATGCTAACCTTTCCCAGGGCACCTGGAATAAGCACCCTTTCAGCACAGGAAGGCAAGAGGAGGACGAGATGATTTCATGGAAAGATCAGAGCCGCTTGGTGGAAGAACACGGCAGGGAGTGTGACCCATGAAGTACCATCCACACTGGCTCTTCATCCTGTAAGACCCCTAGGAACCAGATGGCTGACCCAGGACCACAGGGACCCAACTTTCTTTTCTTTCTTTCCTTTTTTTTTTTTTTTTTTTTTTTTTTTGCGGTGCTGAGGACCGAACCCAGGGCCTTAGCCACTGAGCTAAATCCCCAACCCAGGACCCAACTTTCTCTTAGAAAAATCTCAGCCCTAACCGGGCGTGGTGGCTCATGCCTTTAATCCCAGCACTCAGGAGGCAGAAGTAAGAAGGATCGCTGTGAGTTCAAGGCCACCCTGAGACTACATAGTGAATCCCAGCTCAGCCTGGGCTAGAGCGAGACCCTACCTCAAAAAAAAAAAAAAAAAAAAAAGAAAAAGAAAAAGAAAAATCTCAGCCCTGGCTCTTTCTCTCTTGGCCTCTTGTCTGCTGCAAGGTGAGCAGTTTTGTTCCACCACATCCCTGGCTCTGTCTACCTCACTGTGGCATAAAAACAACAAAGGTACACACCTACGGACTGAGACCTCTGACACTGTGAGCCAAAATAAATCTTCTTTCCCTAAATGGGGGGGATTTCAGAGCCCTGGAAATAGTTCACAAGTAACCACATAATACACTGCTAGATCTCACAGCCATAGCTGTCAAGGGCAAAGTTCATAGGACACAAGGTTCTCTGAGTTATAGATTTTTCATCTGTGGTATGGTGAAAATTCTAGCAGCTACCACATTTATTTTTATTTTATTTTTATTTTTTGAGACAGGGTCTCATATAGCCCAGGCTGGCCTTGAACTTGCTCTCCAGCCAAGGATGGCTTTGAACCCCCAATCTGCTTGCCTCCATCCTCCAAATGCTAGGCAGTACAAGCCTGCATCACCAAGCCTGGTTACAACAGTTACATCTGAGTGTCTTCCAAGTCCTGTGTGGTTGAGCACTTTTATAGAAAACACTGATGATTCAATGACCTGCTTTAAATATGGGCTTGGAATTAGCTCACTGCCTTCCTGCTTGTAACTGCTGTGAACTGACCATGTGGTGCCTTGTGAAGTGAAGGGGCTAATGTGACACCCTCACATTCTGCATGTCCCCAAAACGCAGCAGTGGAGCAAATAAGAGTTCCACAGCCTATCGTAACTGCTAACCCTCGAGGTAGGATGAGGTTCCACACAGTGAGTTATTTATTTGGATTAGGGTGCACATTTACTCATTGTATCAAGCTCCCATTTTTTGAGGCTTTAATTTCTACCTTCCTGAGATGTAGGGTGTCTGCAATGCATGTACATGCACACTGCTTTTTTAAAAAAATATTTTATTTATTCATTTTTCAAGGAGAGAGAGAGAGAGAGAGAGAGAGAGAGAGAGAGAGAGAGAGAGAGAGAGAGAGAGAGAGAGCGCACCAGGGCCGCCACCTTGTGGGTATGGCTTATGTGGGTCCTGGGGAATTGAACCTGGGGCCTTAGGCACTGGAGGCAAGTGCCTTAACCGCTGAGCCATCTCTCCAGCCCCACACTGCTTTTTAAAATCATCTTTTGCAAAATGTAGGAACTCAACAGATATTTGTTAATTAACTTACTGAAGCTTCCTGTAGTCATTTAAGAACTATGTAATATTCAAAATATACCTTCCCATGTTAAGGGGGGGAAAAGCCATCCCTTTTAGCAAACGAAAGTTAGTTGAAAATCATCTTTAAGACTTGTATGCTGAGGAATTAAAATACAGTGAAATTCAGAGGATTTTGCATAATGAGCTACAGCATTGAGTTTCAAATGCAGGTCACAACTCATCAAAGTACTATAAAATCAAATTAGGTTTCATGACACTTGAAAAACATAAAACAGAAAGTGTTAGCATGTACTATCTTTAGTATTGTAAAGGCTTGAATATTTGGTAAAGTGAGTCAGGAAGTAAAATGTACTGATGGCAGATGAAAGAGGCAAAGATTGAGCCCATCACGAGGTCCTCAAGAATAGAACAGAGATAGTTAAGGAGATGGGGGACAGAACAAAAGGGAGATTCCCCCTCCCCCATGGGTGATATTCTCAAGGGCTGAAAAAAGGAAAATGGAACATTGAGTCCAGGACAGAGGTAGTAATGTCACTGGGAAAAGACAGTCACTCTTGATCTTGAGAGCTAACCTAGCCAGCTCTCAGGAATCAATAGCAGGAAAAAAGAGCCTGTCTGAGCACACCTTTAATCTCAGCACCCAGGAAGGTGGCAGAGGTAGGAGGATCACAGTGAGTTCAAGGCCACCCTGAGACTACATAGTGAATTCCAGGTCAGCCTGGGCTAGAGCGAGACCCTACCTCCAAAAAAAAAAAAAGACTGTCAGAAGTGAGATGTGTTCACAATAATTTATGGGGGGGGATTAGCGCTTTCATACAAGACCTGGGATAGAAGGCAAGCAAGTAGAAGCTTGAGCTAGTGATGGGAAGAGTGAAGGAGAAACATAGTTAATATGTACCTGGGGGTTAACACACCTTCATTTTTTGGTATTGAGTTATATCTTCACCTAGACACAAAATAATTGGAATAAGTCAATATTTTGTTTATTTTTAAAAATGCTATTTTTCCAGAAAAGGCAATATGGAAAGGAATGTCTGCTAAGCAGGAGTCAAGCTATTTTGAGGGAGATGGCAGAGAGGGGGGGCCTCGGGAGGTAGCACTTCAGGCAGAAGGAAAAATATATGCCCAGTGGGCAGAACCACACACATGTGCTTAAGGTCTGTGCAGACATGCAGGGATGGGTCAGGAACTGCTTTGTATTCACAGAGACAGGGTAGGCCTGAGAGGCGGAGAGGTTAGGGCAGAGGAATTTAAGTTTGGGAAGTGTGGATTTATAAGTAGGTGACGAGATGGATGGTTCTGGAGATCAGGAGAGAAGCCACCTTGAAAACTGCTTACAGTTCATCAGTTTACAGATAATGACAGGAGCCACTGGAAGAAGAGATCGCCATGTGATGAGGGAGAAGGAAAACCCAGAAAAGGAAATGAAGAATGACCAGAGGCAGATGAAAAACCAGGCGCAGGTGAAGCAGGGCCCAGGGAGGGCTCACAAGCCAGAGTGGAGGTCCCAGGCATCTAGTAATGACTCTGGGGAAAACAGTGGTGTCTGGGTAGGCTGGGGGTAGGGACTGCTTCTCTTCCATAGAAGGAGAGGGGACAGCTGAGGGGAAAGTTGTTTAGGATCTGGGTGGCAGAAGCAGAAGGCTTCTCAAATGATAACCACAAATTCTCTGACAGTGTGTGGTGGTTTGAATGTGAATGTATGTCCCCCATGGCCTCAGGGATTTTTGATTAAGGCGAAGCTTCCTACTTAAGCAGCCTGCTGGAGGAGGTATCACTGGGGGCAAATCTTACAGGCCAGCCCTAAGGAAGGTGTGTTAATGAGAGTCAGGTTTGAGCTCTGGCTGTTCTTTGTCTGCTGACTTGGTGGTGTCTCTCTGTGAGCCAGCTCATCCTCCAAGATGGAACTTGCCCTGGATACTGTAAGCCTAAAATAAACCCTTTCCTCTCATGAGCTGCTTCTGGCCAGATGTTTGTCCCAGTAACAAAAAGTAATTGCAACACACTGGGAGACTAGACAATGTGGTTAGCGATTCGAGGGGTTCAAAACATATCTACGCAGAAGGCAATGAACTGATTTGGAGATGAAGTCTGAGCACATGAACTTGACCACATAAACAGCAGTGTTAGGACCACAGATCTGGGAATGTTTGCATGAATGGAACAGGCAGTGCAGAAATGCTGGCATGCAGGCGGAGGTAGAAGACATAGGTCAGTAAACAGGAGACACTCAGGTGACAATTAATTGGTTAGTAGCCACCCCAGAGGGCTAAACTAACACCCATCTTACAGGTTGACCATGTTTTAAAATAGATCACAAACTTCAGCAGGCAAGTTAAAATGTAGATGCTGGGCTCAGCTAGCATGTGGGAGGGAAGCCCTGGGTTCAATCCCTAGCTCGACAAGAACTCCAACTGTGGATGCTGACAGAGCAGGGCTGGATGGGCCCAGGACTCCGCATTTCCTCTCTTCTTCCCTCCTTCCTATCTTCTTTTTGGCTCTGAGGATCAAACCCAGGCCTTTGCATAGGGAAAGAGGTGCTCTGCCACTGAGGTACATCCCCACCAACTCTGCATGTCTACTCAGCTCTTGAGTAAGGGTGGTGCTACTGCTCTGTAGACCATTTCTTTAGGAAATTAATTTTTTTTTGAGGTAAGGTCTTACTTTAGCCCAGGCTGATCTGGAACTCACTCTCTAGTCCCAGGCTGACCTTGAACTCACAGCAATCCTCCTACCTCTGCTTCCCAAGTGCTGGGATTGAAGGTGTGCAAACACCAAAATTAATTTCTTTTTAATTAACAAATAAAAGTTGTCTACATTCATTGTCTATAGCTTGATGTTTTATAGCATGAAGACCCTGGAATGCCTCAGAGTTAATGAACACATGCACTATTACATAACTTACCTGATTTTTTTTGTGGTGAGAATGTTTAAACATCGTTTTTTCTTAGTCATTTTAAAGAACACAGTGCTGTTGTTATAGCCAACATGATATATGATGACAATCTCAAACTTACTGGACCTATCTAATCCAAACTGGGTCTCCTTTGACCACCAGCAGCTCCTCACCTCTCTGCTTTGCACAGTGGGGATTTCCAAGATTTCACTGTACTTGTGAGGGGTGCTCATTTGCTCTGTGAGAGAGGTTACCAGTGAGGCACTGGAGCTGGCTGACTTGTTTCTGGGCATTCAGAGAACTGCCTGACATGCTGAGATCTTGAAAATTGGTCATAGGAACTTTTACACTACTGAAATCAGGGCGTTCTGGCTTCCCTTTGGAGAGCTAAGTTATTCACCATTTATGAACCCAGCACTAGCCATGCTATACAATGGACTTCTGTGTCTGGGACCCTAGGAGCAAGCTTTGAGTTGGCCTCTGCTTCAGTGACATGCTGATAAGGAGACATCAGCCCCAGCTGCTCTATCACATGGAGCTGGGAGCCACAGAAGAGACTGACTTATCTCTGGTGCATCAGCAGGGCAAGCACCCAACAGGCAAACACTCGGTGCCACCCTATCTGTTCGTCTACCAGCCACCCAGAGAAGTAGGACTGTGAGTGGAAAGAGAGGAGCTGAGGTGCTATGAGCAGATGGAAATTCCTGCCTGTCACTGTGTCTCCCTGGTTCCCTAGCCAGGGTGGGCCTGGGCACTGGTGGGCTGGGTGACAGTACCAGGTGGACACTTTAAGTTCTGATTTATTTACTGGCCTTAAAAATGGTGGCAGAGCCAGGCATGGGCTGGAGAGATGGCTCAGCAGTTAAAGGCACTTGCTTGCAAAGCCTAACATCCTGGGTTCAATTCCCTCAGTACCCATGTAAAGCCACGTGCACAAAGAGGCGCATGTGTCTGGAGGTCCTTTGCAGTGGCAGGAGGCCCATACTCACTCTTGGTGTCTGCCTCTTTGTCTCTACTTCTTTCTAAAATAAATAAATAAATAAATAAAGTATAAAAATAAATCTAATATAGTCAAAGAAAACCAATGGAATCTCTTTTGGTGACAGTTTGAGGAAGAAAGTGAAATTCCTCTGTTGACTGAAGGGAATCTCCTATTTTCTGACCTGTGGTTCATGCATGTAGTTGTAATTTCCTTTTTAAAAAAATCCTTTTAATTTCATAAATCTGCTTAAGGCCTCTGAGACTCTCCTGAGTCCAAGGCTGCCTGGCATGTGAATTCTGCCAGGTTCCTCTCTGCCAGGCTGACACTCCACAGGCCTGACTAAATACACCTGCTGGGCTGCCTTCTGGATAACACTGAGGTGTCCATGGGGTTTTGAAGAAGGTGACTGTAGGCAGAACCATTTCAGGAACTCCCAGTTCCTGGAAGAAAGAGGCTCCTGGGGGTGGTGAGCTCAGGGACACTGGCTCTGGTTCATGGATGCCATGGCTGACCAGGGACACCGACATGCAGCACAGGCTATACCACAGCCAAGATTCAGAAAGCTTCTGTTGCTCTGTGGGTTCAAGCCTGGGAAGAGGCAGAGCTGCTCATCTCTGGACACAGGTGGGAGAGCAGAGGCCTCAGGTGCATCGTCCAGTTTGAGGTGTGAAGATGTGTGTGCACCATAGATGGGCATGGCTTGTTGCAGCTTTGAGGCCCACATCCCCTTTCCTTCTCCAGAATATGGGGGTACACTGGGGTAGATGAGGCTGGTCTTCTGAGTTGGCCTGGCAGGTGCTTCTCTAGGCTAACTCCACTCTTCCTCTCTTGTATCCATCCACTGCACTCTGGCAGGTGCCAGTGAATATCCAGGCTGCAGGGGAAAGCCGCTAAGCTATGAAACTGATATGTCTCTGTTCTCTTAGTGAAGGAACAAAGATGCCAGTCCAGGGATGAGGAAGGAGAGAGGGGGGTCTCACTGTTGAACTCAATGCTTGAAGACCCAGCCACAGGAGAGTGAGATGAAGTGACCAAAACCGCTCTACTTCCACACACACAATGGGAAGGTTTTAAGCTTCTCTTGGCTGAAATCCTCTTTCTAGGAGCAGTTCACCTAGAATTATACTTCCAGAAGATTCTGGCAGGCAAGAGAAAGAAAGCCTGCAGCCAGGGTCTGCTCAACCCCCGATCTCAGCAGGCTGGGATGATGTCTGCTAGGTGGGCATGAACACAAGCTAGAGCAGTAGTAGAAGGGCAGAGGCAGAGAGTGAGGGAGGGAGGGAAGGAGAGAGAGACCATCTTGGAGAGAGGAAAAGCAGAAGCAGCAGCTTGCTTTGTAGTTGAGTGGAATGGAAGGACTGTGGTCTCTGTATGTGTGTGAGCACTTGTGTGCGCACACTTGTCGTGGGCAGACCTCACTCCTCATCTAAGGACGTCTTCTGCTTCCCCTATGAATTCTGAATGACTCTCGGGTACCAATACAGGGTGAAAGGTGCACAAGAAAAAGCTACCAGGGAGTGCGTTGGCTGACTACATGGGGGTTGAACCAGCTCTGCCAACTCACTCTCTGGCTGGCAGAGAGTTTGTAGAGCCTCAGGCATGACAGGGAAGGTCCTTCTGGGAGTCATTTATATAGTACAATTCATTCTCTCTCTCTCTCTCTCTCTCTCTCTCTCTCTCTCTCTCTCTCTCTCTCTCTCTCTCTCTCTCTCTCTCTCCAGGGCAGGGACTTGAACCCAAGGCCTCAAGTGCTCTACCATCAAGCTGCTGCTCAGGTGTACCAATGTATTCTCCTGGTGTGCTTATGAGTTTCTCCAGGTAGGCAGGGGCAGTTCTGCTGGAATCCCCCTTTACACAAGGTTTCCCAACACTAGAAGTTTCTACAATGGACAACACTGAGAGTGTTAATTACAGAAACAGATGGTAAAAAAACAAACATACACCTCTCCCCACCAAAGATGCTCTATACCAACAGAGGCCAGTCAAAACCAAGTCAAGTTCTTTACCTGTTCCAGATCCCACGACATCCCGGCTTGGTGACTCAGCCATGGCATCTGCAAGCCGCTCCCGGAGGCCCTCCTCTGTGTGCTCCATAGAGGACATGTGCCGCAGCCCAAAGCCCTCGGGCCAGCTCCCACACACCTCCAGCAGGGTCACACTCCGATCAAAGGTACCTGTAACACATGGGGGGCATATCACAGTTAAGTCTATGGCTTCAAAGGGCAGCTGCTCTTTGTCTACCCACCATCCTTGAAGCGCCGTGCCCAGGGTCATCTCAGTCCTCCTGGGTAGTGAAGGGTGTCATGCCATGGAACAGGGTGTACAAAATAACTCATGCCACTGGATCTGAGAGTGAATCCTCAGGGAATGACCTCATCATTGAGGAAACTGGCATGAAAGCTGTTTTGAGGAGGGTTGGGGTTCTTCTGGTCTTCAGGGACTGTTGCAAGAACCAGGACAAGGAAAAGGAACCCTTGGCCAGGTTCAATGTGACATCTTTGCTTTCCCCTAATTGACACCATAGGGCTCCACCCATGATTTCATTTAAAGAAGGGGTGACAGGCTGGGGTTATAGCTCACTTGGCAGAGTGCTTGCCTAGCAGGCACCAGGCATTGAGTTCGATACCCAGAACTGCATAAACTGGGCATAATGGTGCACACCTGTGATCCCAGCAGTTGGGAGGTGAGGGGAAGAAGATTAGTTCAAGGTCATCCTCAGCTACAAAGTGAGCCAGCCTGGGCTACTGAGACATTGTCTCAAAAAAAATGAGAGAATGTTACATGACTTAAGCTTCAAAAAGAGAAAGCTTTCTAAAACACTGTACACCGTACCGTATCCTGTAACCTATCCTCAACCTCAATTCTAGTTGAAAATTAGTGAAGTCATGGCCCAAGAATAAACAGCAAGCCCGCGGCAGACTTTGTGCCAGAAACCAGAGTGCTGATGCCTCGGTCTGGAACTCGTTCTACCCCACTGCAGATAGGCTCCCAGCCGCCAGGGCCATGGGCATGACCAGGGTACCATTTCAGGGATCCGAGCGATACAAATGGGTGATAGCATCTTCAACAAGGACCCTTCCTTAATCCAAACCTGTTCCTGAGTTTCAGAAAGTACACGGTGTTCTGCTAAATGCCAAGATTAGATGTTACATGCAAGATCACTTCAAAGTCCAAATTTAAATGACTCGACTTCATTCTACAGCAAGTCTACTGTGAAAGCTTATTTCATCCCGTCTCTCTTGGAGATTATGGTCATGCTCTGTTGCTTTAAGCACATACCATTTCCCCAGCGATTAGGTAACTGAATCCCCTGCATTTATTGGACTAGGTTCCTGCCAGCACCAGGAAGATGAGGGAAAAAATGCAAATGCCGATGTTTCCCAACGTTAAAAGTACATGAAACACACACTCTTTATCAGACCTTGCCTCTCCTCTTTGATCAGCCGTCAGAAACTATCTTCCCTGGGCGGGCAGGACTGGGCATTGTCAGCACACACTCGCCACCACTGACAGGTGGTAATAGAGAGGGTGCGAGCCTGGCCCCGGCGGGCGGCCCTGCCTGTGATAAGGGCCGCAGCAGTGAGGTGATAACCGCCAGCAAACACTCCGACAGCCGGTGCCTCCATACATCAGCAAAGTGGGCCTGATAATTCTGAACTCCCTGAGCAGACAAAGGCCCTTGGCCAGCCTGCTGGGATTTGGATGTGTGGCCAGGGTCACCGCTGGCTCCTGAATTTCATCAGGCAAGTTTGGCTTTGATTTATTTCTCACCTAATTGTGGAGTAGATTCCTGGCAGGGGGAGAGCGGCTGGGATGGACAAGTGAACCTCCCCAAGTTGGAGCCCTCTGTGGGGGTGTGTTGTTGGGATTAGCTTGTCAGGTGGGACCTTAGCATGGGAAGCTGCCCTGTCCCGCCGTCTGTCTCCATCAGGCAGGTAGGGATGTAGGTCTGGAGAGCCAGGCGCTGGGAATTGGAGGTGGGGTGCTGAGTGTCACAGATCCTCCAAAGACCAAGCCGAACACCAGTGTGCTGGTGGGAACAAGGCTATAGCCAACACTCCAGTGTCAGCAACAGCTCCTGTCCCCAAGGGCACCCCGGCTGAGGACAGAAACAAAGCTTGTGGTTCGCTGAGTACTTACTAAACAATACTGGGCAAGGCCCTCTGGCTCATTTTGACCATGGTAGGGGTAGAACTGACAGAAAGTCTGGGGTCTAGTTTCTCCTAGCAGGGTTCTCCTCGGGAGGCTTAGCTTCCCCAGCTCATCTAAGCAGATCCAGAGCCACAACTTTAATGACCAAAGGGTCAGCCTGGGATGCCTATGCTTTGTGACAATGGGAGAGAAGGTATAAACCAGGTTCCTTACAGACAGGTTCCAGAGCCTGGAATCCTGGGAGGAGAGTGAACACTCTTTCACGTCACAAGAGCAGGATGCCTGTCTCCAAAAATGACTTGGTACATACAGTCCTTATGGGCCAGGGCAGGGGGCTGACCTCAGGGACCGGAGGACAGTAGTATCAGAAGTCAAAGTCAAGTCAGGGAGAAAGTAGAAAAATTAAGCAAGACGAGTAAAGAACAAAACAAAAAACAAGAAGAAAAAGAAGAGTTCAGGTAAGAGGATGGCTCAGACCATGGCAATTGGTAAAAGCTGGAGGAATATGTGTCTCTTTATGCACGCGTACACGTTCCTGTGTGTGCAGGTGCACGTGTGTATATGTTCCCATGTGTGCAGGTGCATGTATGGGTACATGTTCCTGCACATGTTCCTGTGTGTGCAGGTGCATATGTGTGTACATGTTCCTGTGTGTGCAGGTGCATGTGTGTGTACATGTTCCCATGTGTGTAGGTGCAGTGTGGGTACATGTTCCTGTGTGTGCATGTGCATACATGCGCCTGTGTGTGCAGGTGCACATGTGGGTACATGTTTCTGTGTGTGCAGGTGAATGTGTGCACTTGGCTTTGTTTTTCAGATAGGCTCTTGCTATGCAGCCGAGGCTAGCCTAAGCCTCCTGCATGCTGGCATCACAGGCATGGGTTGTCACATGCAGCTACTATATAATACTTCAAGGGACAATGCAGCAGTGTTGGGACCATGAGCCAGTGTGGTAGTGGAGAAGGGAAGTGAACCTGGACTGAAATACACACTCTGACACACGGCAGCTGCAGGACTCCAGGCATGAGCCTTCGGTTGCTCATCCAAGAAAATAAAAACAATGCAGCCACAGAGGGCTGCTGAGGGGACTGACCTAGAGAAAAATAAAAGCACCTGACACATATAAGTGCTCTGTAGCTAACAGGTGTCTTTGTGCACGTGCCAGTAACATGTGGTAGAGCACTTGTCTAACAAGTGTGAGGCCCTGGGTTTGATCCCCAGAATTGCAACGGCAATGTCAAGTATGTATACCTTTCTACCACTGGAGGCAGTATCACAATTTGTATTTATTATTTCTTTATTTTTGTGTGTGCAGTATGTGGTGTGTGTGCAAGCAGTAAGTGTACAGGTAGGAGCAGATGTGCACCTGTGTGGAGGCCAGAGAATGTCACAAGTCCTCCTCTACTGCTCATCTGCCTCATCTCCTTGAGATGAGTCTCTCACTGTACCTGGAGCTCACTGGATTTTAGCCCTACCAGCAAGCCCAACAATTCTCCATTGTCCACTCCACTCAGCACTGGGGTTTCAGGCGTGTGTGGCTATGCCCAGCTTTTTATATGGTGCTGAGGATCAAGCTCAGGCCCTCATGACTGCACAGCAAACACTCTTACATGATGAGGCATCTCCCAGCCTAGCATCACAATGACTCTGGGCAGGAGGAAGCACAGGTACCACTTTAAATGATGGAGAAGGAGCTGGAAGCTCAGAGAGATTAAATGACAGGTTCAAAGTCTGTAAATGACAGATCTGGACCACGGCTCTCAATTCCCAGCTTGGAGCTTATTCTGTCAGCTCCTATATTGTATCCCTTAGCGGCACCTGCTGAGGAGAGCTTCTATATGAAGACATCTTCTCTGGCTTTCCTAACGTGTGCTGAGAACACCTGTCACCTTCAACCAATGCCTTCTACAACCTCCCCACTTTCAAGCAGCCCCTGCCCTTCACAGTACCACGGGCATGATAATGAGTCACCCTGACTACTGGATGGCACTCAAAAGAATACAAACCCATAGTAGGTCTAGCATGGGCATGGCTAGGAAGTTGTGGGAAGGTGATGGTAGAACAGAAGTCTTTAGCAAAGGAATCCTCAGTCATTTCTACTGTCCTGAAAGCTGCAGAGAGGGGACAGTGTGAGGTCCCACTCACCCTGCTAGAAGTGTGCCCCATGGTGACTCGGGAATACCCACTTTCTGTCCTTCTCCTCCTCCACTCATGGTGGCCCTTGGCCAACAACAACCCAGGAACCCTGGAGCCTCCTGGAGCTGGAATGAAGCAGAGCTGTAGGTATATGGATGTCAGCAGGCAATGGGGAATGGGCCAAACCTTGGGTGACCAGTTCACTGGTACTGAGGAAACTGCCTGTTTTGTCAGTGTTGACAGAACAGTTGTCATTCATCTGACTGGCCAAGAGATGCTCCCCTGGACAGGGGCCCTTTATGCCCCATTAGAGGGACAGGTCCTTTTCAGGGGACCCAGGTACTCATCCAGTGCAGAATGTTAGCCAAGCACAGGTACACGTTAGTGGGGGAGACCTGCTACTGAAGTAAGGCAGCTGCTTACCAAGCCTCTCATGCCTATTTCATTTGACTCACATCAAATAATGATGTGTCATTGTGATTGGAGGCAAGCACTGTTCTGGGACATGGAGAGAGCGTGAACCAAAAATAATAACAGGAGCCCATGGACCTTCAAGAACTCTGGGAAGCATTTTCTAGATGTGAAGGTTCTTACTGTAATGGTCTCCTGAGAACCCTTCCTTCCAGGGCATCTCCTACCCTCCTGTCTCAGAATACCAACTGTCTAAGGCTGAGTTTAAATCTGTACTGCTCAATGGAACCTTGAGCAACAACCTAAGGGGTAACAAATGCTGCACCCCAAACTCTGACGGTGTTTAGGTTCAGCACCTTTTGGGGTGGAATTGTTGAAGGCTGAGTGTGCATGGCCCATGAAGGAGGGCTTCTCTCATGAGCTCTTCCAGGCAGGTCAGCTGAGACCCCGGTCTCCAATGGTGATGTCCACACCCTAGCCCAGCCCCCAGACATTAAGACCCTGTTCCTTTCACACACTAATGTTGGGCAGTTGTTGGAAACTGAGTGTGTCCTTTGTCAAAAGCCCATGGTGACATTATCTGTTCTGTGTTCATGAATTTGTTTAAGATTAGAATTAGTCCTTTTCTTCTGTGGCAGTGTTAAATAGAGCAAGAAGCTGATGTAATTTGCTAGATTGTAGTACCCATACCCAGTGGTTTAGTGTCCTTTTATTAGTATTATTTGTAACTTACTTGAACAATAATTAAGAAGTACATGACTTATAGAGGCAGTAATATGCTTCTCGTCTTTAAACAGTACTTATTAAAAGGAACAAAAGTAACTCATGATTACTTAAAAGTAAAACAAATGTGTCTGCTTGAGTCTCAAGATCTACTCAATATTACAAAACCAAAACAAAATCAAAATACTAGAAGATAAAAATATGTGTGCCTCATCCCTGTGGTCATGCCCCCATGCTGCTCACATGATCTGCCCTTCCAAGTAGCTTAGAAGCTCCCAAGGACGTGGATTCCTCCACGAGGGAAGTCAGCCCAGGACTCTGCATAAAGCAGACTTGCACACTGACTATGACCACCTGAGAAATGTGACAGCTACTCCAGAGTCAACACTCTCTGGATTGGGTACCAGAACCTAAAAAAATAGAGTTAAGACTAAATGAGAGGAACAGGAAACAAGATGGGAAGTGTGTAGAAAACAAAGACACAGTTTCATTTGACCATCTTCTGTGATTGTATTCCAGGTGAGCACATCACAATAATGTCGGTGACAACTGAGATCCCAGCCACAAAACAGACATCCCCTAGGAGCCTCCTGGCCTCACTCATCCGACTACTCTGAGATGAAGACCTCCCTGCGGGGAGCTTGGCTTTCTCCATCCTGCAGGTGGTACTCACAAGCCCAGCTGAGGATACCAGTCATACCCACAGCAATGGTCAATTTTATGTGTTAACTTGACTGGGCTGCAGAGCATTTCTGGGTGTGTCCAGAAGAGTGTTTCTGGAAGAAAGGAGCAAGGAGACCCTCCCTTACCAAAGGGTGTGGCATATCCCACTGAGGACCCAAGTGTAACACAAAGGTGGAGGAAGGGCAATTTTTGTTTTCTTTCTGTTTGGACTGGGACAGTGTCTTCTTCTGACCTTAGAATTAGGTGTCCCTGGTTCTCTGGCCTGCAGGTTCTGACTGCTCCTAAGGCCATTGGACTTGGACCAGGATCTACTTCATTAGAGTCTTGGTCATCAGGTCTTTAGCTGACGCCTGGCTTTCCCTCCTCTTCAGTTTGCACACTCCCCTACCCCCAACCCACAAGTGACAGAAGTAGTTCTCGGCTTCTGGAATCACATGGGTTAATTCTCATAACAAACCTCGATATATCTATATAGTCCATCACTGGTTCTATTCCTCTGGATATGTCCACAAGTACATCTCATTATGTCATTATGTTCTGCGTCATTTCTAACAGATTGGCTCACAACAGGACAGGTAGGGTGAGATGATGTAAGTCAGGACCCCATCTTTTCCTCTCGATCCTTTAGGTTGGCTCCCCAAATAACTCGCTTTGCACTGCCTAAAGTATGGATTATGAATAAAGACATGGAGGTCGTAACTGGAATTCTTTTGTAACTTTTCTGGTTTTCATGGGCAGGGCACCAACCCCCTCTGGTAGCTCTCCTTTAAGGAGTCCCCACTGGCACTAATAGTTTCAATGTCGTTAACAATAATATCCTCATGAAATGAGGGTGAAATGTTATTTGAGGTATCTTAAGGTAAAGCTATCAAATTTCATTTTCTACAAACCAGATAACATAATCAAGCAGCGATACCATCCATGTCTTGCTTTTACCTAACTAAAGGCACATGATAAGCAGAAGACCTGGGATCAAGTGTCAATTCCTTTCTCACTGCCTGACCTGGTAGAAGTCATTCTCCCAGCTGGACAAGAGAAGATAGTAGGAGGGGATTATGGTTAAAATATATTACATACATATATAAAACTCAAAAATAAAATAAACAAGGCCCAAATACATACCCAGAGGAGGTTAGGAAGCCAAGAACCTTCATGCATAAAGATGTTCACTGCCACCTTTCAAGAACATATTTATCAAATATATAATAGTCCATTCCGCAGGGAAGTATTAGGCAGTAACAAAGTGTGACTGCAGGGGATTTTGTTTTTGTAGTGCCCCAGAGCCTTGTGCATGCTTAGCAAGCATTTTACCACTCAGTTATGCCCCCTGCTATGGAAATTCTTTATACAAAGTTAGGTTAAAAAAATCTAGACAAAAGTACATAGTGTTGGCCTGGAGAGATGGCTCAGTGGTTAAGGAACTTGCCTGAGGGCCTAAAGACCTGGGCTTGAATCCCCAGAACCATGTAAAGCCAGATGCCCAATGTGGTGCATCTGGAATCTCTGGACAACCATTCTAGCTGCAATCTAAGAGACCCTTCTGTTATTTTATAGCTTTCTATGTGTCAACTATAATTTTTGTTACTAGGAAAAAAATGAAAAGAAAGAGGTGCAAGAGAACAATGCCTAGAGAGCAGTGCCCAGCGGGGCTGGTCAAGGGGCTGTAGAAGCATCCAAGAATGGACTGGCCCTCCTGAGTGGCCTCCCTATCAGCCTGCTCAATTCAGTGGAGGCAGGTGAATGGCAGCTCCAGGGCCCAGGTCTGACTCTTCTTCCAATGGCCGTGGTTGGCTGCATGCGATGTTGACTCACCTCTGTGTACGTATGATGAGTTTCTCTTTAATGTATGTCAGGAATGTGTACCAACCTGCCCCGAAAACTGGCAGAAGCCACCTCACCTCTGTCCACATCTCTCACATCAGATCAGGAAGGGTTAGCACATGTGAAAAGTCCCTTCACCTGCCCCCTGCCATCCTTTGGATAAACAAGGCACAGCTAGCTAGGAGATGGACTTTCATGATTGTCAAGGAATGTCTGACCCTTCACCTGGAGCCAGGGTGAAGTCACAGAGCCGGGCTGCTGCTGACTGCCTGAGAGCCAGTCATGGCTGCAGACCTGGGCAGGTGCTGGCATTGTCCAGACACCCTTCACACCCTTATCCCTGGCATCAGACCTTCCCCTCTTCCCCCCACATGCCCCAAGTCAGAAGCAGGGATCACTGAAGCAACATTTCCCTCTGCTGCCCTGGCCTGGTTAAAGAGGACTGAGGACAAATGTCCCATAGCATTGTGTGCCATTTCCCTACATCGAGGCTTGGGGCATGCCACAGGACAAGCCTGGAAACCTAGCAACTCCCTGGATGGAAAAACCTCATGGAAAGTACTGTATTTCTCAGGACAGAAAGCACCCAGGCTGGCTGCCATTCTATTCTAGGGCAGTGCTGATGTCAAAGAATTAGGTCCAGGGTCAGATGGGCATCAGCAAAGGAAGAGGAGCAACGTTTGCCAAGTCTGCTGTGTGCCAGGCACAGGTAGCCACTTCACACACACTTGACCCCAACAACGGAGGCTGATGCCACGAGCCCCACTTTAGAGATGCAGACATGAAGGCAGCATGCAGCATCAGGGGTACAAGCCAGGATCTGATTCTAGATCTGATTCTAGATCCTTCCATGAGACATGTGATGACATTTGATTTTGAAGAGACGTTAGCATTCCACTCAAAGTAAAATACAACTTTATTCTGACCCGATAACTACGGCCCACACTCTTGTTCTACGTTCTTTTTTTCTTTTTCGGTGGTGGTGCTGGGGGTCTAGGCAAGTGCTCTCCCACCAAGCCGCTGCGCTGGCCCTCTTTGCCAGAATGTGGAAGTGGTTCTTGCAGTTAGGAAGCAGGGGTGTGATTTTTCATGCGCCACAGAGAAGTCAAACACTCAAGTCTGCAGCCTGGGGCCAAGATGACTCCTATTTATGTGATTCAAAGACGTTTCAGAAAGCATCAGTTCTATAATGACTGGAATTTGTGCCTGAGCACAAAACCCAAAATACATGCAGACACAAATGGCTGGGCTGCATGGAGTATGTCTGACCTTTGACCTGCCTTTCCTTGGACCTGTGTTTCCTCAGGTGGGGCCTTTCTGCTTCCCAGGGGCTTATGTGTTTTAAGACCCCACTTTACAGACCCAAGATACTGCCTGGCAGGCAAGGGAGTGTCAGAGGCCTGGGAGGGATGATGGGCAAACAGGCTCTTGCATGAAGCCAGGGCTGCTTGTCCTCTAGCTCTTGGGGGTGCAGGGGTGTGAGAGGGGGCAATTCCTCAGAGGAAGGAAGGATGCTCCGAAGGCACTAGAGTTGACTGATGTGAGGCCCAGCCATTTTTTGCTATGCTACTTGAATACTGATCTAACTGCCAACTAGGTTTAAATATGGTGTTCCCAGCAACTCTTTCTTCTTCTCTCCTTTTTTTGCTTTTCCCTCTTCCTCCTTTCATTCTTCTTCCCTCCCTCTCCTTTCCCTTCCTCCCTCGCTTTCTTTTTAAAAAATATTTTTATTGATTCATTTGCAAACAGAGAGAGATAGAAGAGAGATGAGAGATGAGAGAGAGAGAGAGAGAGAGAGAGAGAGAGAGAGAGAATGAGGATGATGCCAGGGCCTCCACCAGACACATGCACCACCCTATGCACCTGGCTTTATGTGGGTCCTGGGGAATCGAACCCAGGTGGTTAGGTTTTGCAGGCAAGTGTCTTAATCACCAAGCCATCTCTCCGGTCCCTCTGTCTTTCTTGAAATAGGGTTTTGCTATATGTCCAGGCTCCTACCTCAGCCTGTCCCTCCTGAGTTGAGGGACAGCATTATTTCTGTTTGCAGTGTGGTCAGCATCCTTCTGTCATTTTACTTGGAGGGGCAAAAGTGAAGCAGGTTTGGAGCTGGGGTACAGCCCAGTTGGAAGCAAGTGTCTTTAACTGCTGAGCCATATCTCCAACCCATGAAGCTCAGTTGATAGAGTGCTTGCCTAGCATGCATGATACCCCGACACCAGAGCCACATAAACCGGCCATGGTGGCACACTTCTGTAATCATAGCACTGGGGAGGTGGGAGTAAAGTCATCCTCCACTACATATTGAGTTCAAGAGTTCAAGATCAGCGTGGTCTATAGATCCTGTCTCAAACAAGCAAGCAAACAAAACAAAAACCCTGAAGCTGATTTTGAGTAGCAGTGGGCCTTGGAAGAAGGTGTGACTGAGCCTGGCCTGCCATTCTGACATGGGGGGGCATTATAGAACAGACTCCCTGCTTCCAAAGGAGCCATCACTGTTGGACAGAGGAGGGGACACTCCCCAGAGCTGAGGCTGCTCAGAACACCTCGGGCACTTGACGGGATGATTTCATCTGGACTATGGGGTCACAGGGTGGACCTGCTGTCAGGGTCACTTTACAGAGGAGGATGCTGCGTTCAGGGTGGGAAAACATTCTGCCTCAGTTTCTCACCTCGAATGGCAATTGTGGATCCATCTGGGAGGCTCTTGGTAAAGCAAGTGTCATGCTGGCTTGAGGTGGGCACAGAAGTGGGCTTATGACTGACCCTACTGAAACTGTGACAGATGCTTGCTGGGGGCCCTGTCCTATAAGGACTTCCCTGACTCTCGGTCTCACTTTCTGACCCTGTCAATCAAGGGGTGATGGGGGATGAGCTCGGGACCCACTAAATATGCCACAAGGTGTGTTTAGGACCATTCCACACCGGAGACAGCTGATGCCTGAGAGCCGTCATGCCCCGCCTTGACCTGTCAAAGCATTTTGGCTGGTCACGCTGACTCAGCTAGCCATGCAGAGCTGCCAGGGAGGATGTAGGGAAAAATTGAGAAGCTGCAGGAACACACAAGGTGAGCAACGAGGCATAGAAACCTTGACAACGATAACAATACCTCCAGCTGCACCCTCATGGCAGGGAGCTTTCCCAGGCCTTTGTGCCCCTAATTCTCACAACACCCAAGGGAAAGAGAGCAGCAACTGTGACACCCACCCGGGAACATGAAGGGAGGGGCAGGTCTAGGTTGGAGAAGACAGTCTCCTGCTGCCCACCTTTACTATTCAAAGTGTGGTCACCCCAGGGAGCAGCAGCCCCTGGAGGGTGGTTAGAAACCAGCTGGAAGCTGGGTGTGGTGGGGACTCCAGCACTTGGGAGACAGAGGCAGGGACCATGACTTATGAGTTAGAGGCCAGTTAGAGTTACTTAGTGTGATTGTGACTCAAAAATAAAACAAAACAAAAACTGGAAAGACAGAAGAGAGAGAGAGAGAGAGAGAGAGAGAGAGAAGAGAGAGAGAGAGAGAGAGAGAGAGAGAGAGAGAGAGAGAGAGAGAGAGAGAGGGAGGGAGGGAGAGGGAGGGAGGGAGAGGGAGAGAAAATACCCAAATCCCATCCAGACCTACTACATGCGAACCTGCATCTAATAAGAATCCCAGGGCAGGGCTGGGGATATAGCTCAGCTGTTAGTGTCTGCCTAGCATGCAAGAAGCCCTGGGTTCAATCCCCAGCACCCCATAAAACTGGGTGCGGTGGTGCTCGCCTGTAAGAGATCAAGAAGTCAAAGTTATTTTTGACTATATTTGAGGTGAATTTGAGGCCAGCCTGGGTACATGAGCAAAACCCTGTCTCAACAAAGAAAAAAGTCCCCAGGGCACACAGCACACACTAGAGCTGTAGCGTCACAGTCCTTCATCTTGTTGGTCCCTAACGCATTGGGTAGCAGTTAACTGCTGGCCCCTACAGTCCACGTGGTTCTATCTTATTAAAAATAAGGAGAGCCGGGTGTTGTGGCAACACCTCTAATCCCAGCACTGGGGAGGCTGAGGTTGGAGGATGACTTTGAGGTGAGCCTGGCTACAGAATGAGTTCCAGGTCTGCAAAACAAAACAAAACCCAAAATGAGATTTAGGCCTGGGGTTGGGGTTGGGGGTTGGCGGTGGGGGATGCGACATGGCAGGAGACAGAACCTTGGTCTTGCAGATCAGTTCTGGGCCCATCCCACTGCTTGGTTTATTTACCCAGCTGACATGTTCCTCCTCCCTCCCCACATCAGGAGCTCCAGTCTGTCTCTCAGGCAGCCAGTCCCTGGGCCTCTCCCTCATTTTCACAAGGTGTTAGCCCAGGGGCGGGGCTTAACACTCTTCCAGCAAACTAGAAGGATGCCAACCTCCTGCTGGTCTTCCAGGACCCAGGTGGGAGTGTAGGGCACCCAGGGGCCCCTCAGTACGAAGCTGCAGAAGGGCAGGACAGGGCTCCAGCCATCTTTGCTGATTCTCTTCCTGCCTAGAGGGGAAGGCCCAGGGAAGCAAAGCTTTAATCCCACACCAACCTGCTGAGGAGGCTCTGTGGAGGAGGCCTTGTAAAAAGCTCACTTCGCTAGCGAGTGTGAAAAATGCCCAAGTAACTGTTTTAATGTGGTTATGATTTCCCCTCCTCTCACTAGTGTCGGTGTGTGCCAAGCTGTCGTGTATGGGTGAAGAGATCCCGAGGCCAGGGCGAGGGCTTCAGGCCACGTTTCCTGCCCCCAATTTCTACTCCACTGGGGCCAATCAGGATGTTCTTCATTTCCCTTACTAAGGAGTGAGTTCACAAAGGCCAGAAGAGCCTCCCTCTCACCCCTTCCCAGTTAAAGAAATGCCAATTCCTCCAGGGAGGAGGAAGCAACATATTTTGTTTCTGCTACACTCAGGCAAAGAGCAGATTTATAGTCCTTCCAGAATGACTGTGTTGATGCGTGCACAGAGACACAACTTTTCATCTTTGGAGCTGAGGCACATCATGGTTTAAGAGAAGAAGATCAGATACAGCCACAAGGAGAGGTTAGAAACTAACAAACAACAACAACAACAAAAAAGCTAAAGCACCCAGGGGCCTCTGGGGCCTGGAGAACTCATGTTACTCAGTCAGACACAGATCTGCCAACTAACCTTGAATTAGAGGGAACAGCTGGGCAAAGGAATTAACTTCTCCCTGTATTTCATCTGAGCTTTAGAAATGCCTTTAGGGTTGAAAAGCTATGAAAATAGCTTCCTCATATCCTTCAGACTGCTAAAAAAGAAAACTAAGTAAAAGCAATGTCTGCTGTAGAAATAACCATCCATCATCGCCATTCACCTCAACCTTCCTGGGCAAGTCATTGATCCCTTCCAAGTAGCTCTCTGCTCTTGGGGGGAGCATAGTGGTGAGGGTACCCCCTCTCTACCCATTCCTGCCTTTGGAGCCTGTCCTGAGGGCCCCAAACAGTTGCTTGGACCCTTCTGGTCTGGCTGGTGTCTCGCCTCTTCATGGGGTACTTTCTTTTGCCTTCCTTTCACTCTACTGGAAATGGGAGTGGAGACAATATGGTGACAGGGCAAGGAGCCCAGGCAGGTGAAGAGTAGAGAAAACTGACTGCTAGTCCTACTCTGAAGTGTCCCACCAAGGGACCTCGGGCAGCGCAGCATCCTGGAGTCCCTGGTTTCTGACTCCCTGTGTAGAAGGATGAACAGCTGGTTATCGTGGGTGGTTATTGCTAAGTCTAATTCACATGAGATTCAAATGCAGAGCTTTCAAGACCATCGTGTGTCACCTGAATGGAACATGTTGGTTTGCTCCAGACTGCCAGGTGTCCTCAAGTTGGAACTTCCATGCCTCTACTCCAGATCCTTTGTAATGTAAGGGATATGCCCAGCTAGTCTGGCTTTTTGAGTCGGTGAATGTCCCCAGAGCACAGGATGCTGCTTCACTAGGAATGTGACGTCACCCACCATGTCTTCAGTATAGTTTTAATAGGGGACAATATACTCAACGGCTGCATTCCCAAATCAAACTGAGCTCACCCGGAAGTTAATCTGAGGTCCCAAAGGAATCTAAGGAACAAGAAACACAGAAGTTGGTACAAAATAGGTGGCCAGTAAATGCTTATGAGTAAACAATGAAAGCATAATTCTTCACTATATTTTGCTATTATGGGCCTAAAAAGGAGATCATAAAGACATTTCTCAGTCACCTTCCTACCTCAGGTAGCACCGTCTTGAGCTCCTCATTCTAAAAGCATCCCAATTGTGGCAAGTGACAGACTTCCCTTTTCAAGGCTGAATAATATTCTAGTCTATGTGCCTGTGTGTATACACAGGACAACATACGCACACATACCACAGTTCATCCATCTGTCCAATGACATGGTTTCTTTCCACGTCTTGGCTATTGTGAGTATTGATACAATAAACCTTGGAGGGTAGATGTCACAGGAGATGGTAGTTTCATTTTCTTTGCATTATATTTTAAATACATATAGTCAAGAAATATTAAATAAAAGAGCCTCCCCCCAAAGGAGGAGTCCCTATGCTCTTTTTGTTTGTTTTTTTGAGACAGGGTCTCACTGTGTAACCCAGGCTGGCCTCAACTCAGATAACCTTTCTGCCTCAGCCTTCCCAGTGCTGGGATGACAGGCTGTGTCATGTGTCATCATGCTTTTTAGAGGCATGCTCTTCTGAGGTCCCATTCCTCTGCAATATTAAAATAAGCACCATTTAATTTTCCATTTATCTCAGAAAAACAATGTTTCAAAGTTAGTTGTTTGGGAAGGATTATTTGTCTTCACGATTCATTAATAAATACTATTTGAAGGCTGAACATGATGGTTCATGCTTACAATCCCAGCACTCAGGAAGTGGAGGAAGGCGGATCACTGTGAGTTCAAGGTCAACCTGGGCTATATAGTGAGTTCAGGACAACCTGGGCTACAGAGTGAGGCACTATCTTAAAACAACAATGACAAAAACCAACTTGAATCTTACACAAGGAGCATGGGTATTACGAAATATGTATGTAGGTATGTATGCGCATGGATGTATTTTTTATTTTGTTTGTTTTATGCTGAACTGGAACTTATCTTGCTCTGCAGCTCAAATAGGCCTCAAACTCATGATCCTTCAGCTTCAGCCTCCCAAAGAGTTGAAGTGATAGGCGTGAGCCACTCAGAGAGCTCCTGGCTCTCTGAACCATTTCTATGCCTAATAAAGACAAAGGCCTTATTTACAAATTAGCCTGAGAGTCTCCGAGGCAGGCTTCACGTGCTGGGGACATGAGGCCTCAGACATGTAAACAAGCCAGCTTGTTCTTTCCATGGCAACAACCCAACAATGTCCTTTGTCTACATATGGTACCGCTTCCACACTTCTTTAGTAGTTAGCTTTGAAACATATGGTGGTGGGTGTGTTTTTTAATGCTGGATTACATTTAGGTTCATTATAAAAAAAAATGGAGTGGGCAATCAGACTGTCTACACTAGAGGGCAATACCAGAGGGCAGTGAGAGCTCCAGGCTGCTTTTGGAAAGCTGCGCTGATTAGGAAGTACAGGGTTTCCACTGGATTCCTGAATATTCAATGGCTTAGAAACTGTCCACTCCCAGTTGTCTGAAGAATTCATGACACAGTCCCTCCAGTAACAGCAGCTCAACCTGGGGGTGGGATGGGGTGGGATGGGGGTATCGCTCAAGAACCTCCAATCAGAAGGTATCTGTGTGTAAAGTAAACCTCCATACATTGTTGATGGTCATGTAAACTTGTCCAGTCACTATAGAAGTCAGTATGGATATTCCTTAAAAACAAACTAGAAATAGATCTACCATATGACCCAGCTATCTATCTATCTATCTATCTATCTATCTATCTATCTATCTATCTATCTATCTATCTATCTATCTATCACTCCTGGAAATTTACCTGAAAGACTCCAAGTCAGCTTATCACAGAGAAACTTGCTCATCAATGCTTACTGCAGCACTATTCACAACAGCTAAGTGACGGAACCAGCCTAGGTGTCCCAGAACAGAGGAATGTATAAAGAAAATGTGGCACATATACACAATGGAACAGTTTCAGCCACAAGAAGAATAAAGTTATGGCTGTGTGTGGGGAAATGGATACAATACAGGAGATAATCACATTAAGTGAACTAAGCCAGTCTCCAAAAGACATAGATCATATATTTTCTCTCATTTGTGGTTCCCAGTTTCTATACAGTGGCATAGAATCATGTATGTATATGTAAACTGCAAGTAGAAGTGGAGTTGTCCAGGGAACCAAGAGAAGGAGGGGGGCTGAGAGAAGGGAGGATGGGGGACAGGGTGGCAGAGTGGGGAGTGGTATGTTCGACATGCAATACATACCTGTATGAAAGTTAAAAATAAACAAAAATTTTAAAAGATGGCATCTCTATGTAGGGTAGGAGAGTGGGGTGATCTGGGTAGTTGGCAAGAACCCCGGGTAATTACAAAATGACCTTTGGCCTCATTCCCACACCCCCTAAAAAGAAGAGCCAAGCCAGACATGGTGGTACAAGCCTGTCGTCTCAGCACCTGGAAGGTAGAAGAGGAGGATCAGGAGTTCAAAGTCATCCTCTGCATAAGACCCTGTCTCAATACCAAATAAAAATTAAGCATATCTCTGCAGAGGACTGGGAAAGCCTATGAGTGTCCTCTCGCCTTCACACAGCGTAAACAGAGCTATGTGGACAGCCAGATACTCACAAAGGAAACTGGCTGCCAAGGGGACATCGTGGACGAGTCCATCCTTTCTCAGGTCCCCAGGGTCCTCCTCTCTGACCACACCCAAGGATCTCCCAAGGCCTCGCTTTCACTGTCTGTAACTCTAACCATTAGTACTTCTAAGGAATCCAACCTTGTGATGATTTTTATTGATTGTAAACTCGACAGGATCTAGAATCACTTAGGAGACAAGCCGCTGAGCACATCTGTGGGGTTAATTGAATTAGGAAGATTAGATTAGGTTAATTGAAGTAGGAAGAGCCACTCTAACTCTAGCGCCATTCCATGGGCTGATGTCCCAGACTGAATAAAAAGGAGAATGTGGCCGGGCGTGGTGGCGCACGCCTTTAATCCCAGCACTCAGGAGGCAGAGGTTGGAGGATCACCATGAGTTCAAGGCCACCCTGAGATTACAGAGTGAATTCCAGGTCAGCCTGGGCTAGAGTGAGACCCTACCTCGAAAAAACAAAACAAGAACAAAAAAAGGAGAAAGTGGGCTGAGCACAACCATTTGTCTCTCTCTGCTTCCTGCCTGCAGATCCCATGTGACTAGCTGCTTCTGGCCCCAGCACCACACTCTCCCCGACACGATGGACTGCGCCCTTGCACTGTGAGCCAGAAAGAATCTTCCTTCCTTAAGTTGCCGCTGTCAGGGATTTTGTCAGAGCAAAGAGAAAGTACCTAGCACAAGTCTCTCTTCTTTCCCTGGGTGCATTCCTCCACTTCACTACTGCACACACTACCTACACGCTAGTGACTCCCAGTACTGGATTTCTCACACAACTCTCTCTTGGGATCCGAATGCGTCTGCAAGAGCAAAAGCTCCACAGAAGTGTCCCGGAGGCACTGCAACTCAGCAGCCCCAGAATAATTTCATCATCGCACTCCTCCCCAAGTCAGAGCTTCCTTCCTTATTTCCTACCTTAGGTGACGACAGCACTGTTCACAGCTGCCTGCCTGCCTGCCTGCCCTCTTTCTGCCAACTGCATGGTCAGTAAGTGCTGTGGATTTTACACTGGAGGTGTTTTCTTGCAATGTAGGGAGGATGACCTTGAACTTCTAACTATTTTACCTTATCTCTCCAGTGCTGGGATTACAGGCATGCACCACCATGCCCAGTTTACGAAGTGGTAGGGATCAAACCCAGGGCTTCATACTTGCTAAGGGAGCACTCTACCAACTGAGTCACATCCCTGGCCCTTTTGAGGCTCTCTTGTCTGTCTCCTGCTCTCCATAGTAGTGGACTTAGACTCTGCTTCTCACAAGGGATCATTCCAACAATCTTTTTTTATTTGTTATGTTTTTTGAGGGAGAGTTTCACTCTAGCCCAGGCTGACCTGGAATTCACTGGGATTAAAGGCATGCACCACCATGCGGGCCTGCACCACCATGCTCAGCCCTAACAAACTTTAAACTGATCTTCCAGTTGCTTAAAATGGCTTCCCTTCAACTCATTCTTCTTACTGCCACCACAGTAACCTTTTTAGCATGGCGACACCGAATACTTCACTTATCTATCTGTCCACTCTCTCCAGAACAATGATCCTGGCCCCTCCAAGCTCTCCAGCTTCTCCTCACACCTGCCCCCTTGCCTCCACATCTAGAATGTTCTCCCATGGATAAGTCCTACTCATCCTTGATGACATGGGTAAACTGAGGAAGTTTCCCACTTCTGAGTTTGATGTAATCCTTCCCATAGCTCCCAACACCATAGGCTCACCTTCTACATCACAAAGGGTTCCCACTATAATGGCCTCTGGGAATTTTGATAAAGGAGACAGATTAGGAATAGGAGCAATAAAACAGTTGAATAGGGCTGGGGGGCAGGAAGATGGCTCAGAGGTTAAAGGTGTTTGCTTGCAAAGCCTGCTGGCCTGTGCTCAATTTCCTAGTGCCCACATAAAGCCAGATGACCAAAGTGGCATATATGTCTGGATTCCCCTGTGGCAAGAGGTCCTGGCATGCCCATGTACATACACACACACATACACACACACACACACACACACACACACACACACACACACACACACACACTCCCTCTTAAATAAATGAAAAATAAAGAGCGGCTGGAGACTAACAGCTGTCAATGGATTGAATAAGCAAGAGATCTGGCCAGATATGAGATGGACCGGTTGAGCAAGAAGCACACACTTGTGCAATAGTGGCACACAGCTGATTCGAGTAACCAACTGCTTGCAGATTGGACCTGAGACCTGCTCAGTGGAGAGAATTCATATCTGGCTTTGAAAACCAAGCCAGATACCCTAGGAAAGGAAACCTCTAGGCCCCAGAGAGAATCTGCACTGCTCTTTAACTAAGAAGAATGGACACACACATCAATCTCTCTCATAACTGGGCTTATCAACTCTTTTATTCAAGCTGCTCTCACTTTTGGTTGAAGAATCTCTTCTATCTTACAGATGGAGATCTTTACATGGAAATCTGTTCTATCTTTACAGATGGAGATGGATGATCTATCTTACAGATGGAGGGAACACTGGGGAGAACAAGGTTACATCAAGAAGAGAGAGCCAACTGTCTACCAGGAGATGGGTCACCTCCACCTCATCTTCCCCAGGGCCCAGAAGTCACTACAGCATTACAGAGGAAGCAGTGACACTTCCCACATGGTCACTCAAACCACATCAAAACCGAGATCCAGAGGCTACAGAGAAAGCAACACTAAATCAGATCCCTACCTTACCCACCAAGGCTCAGGGACCACTGCAGAAGAGGGGGTGGGAAGATTGTAAGAGCCTCAGAGTGGGTGGGAATAGACCAAGACACTGTGTTTCCTCTTCCCCTGCAGAGACTGACTGAGACCTCTTGGTCCCCACTATGAACACCAATGACCCCACTGAAGAAGACACTCAGCAGAAGGGGGCAGAGGTGAGAGGGTCTACGAGTACAATCGTTTTTATTAAGTAAAGCAAATAATAAAAAACAGCTTTCTGGTCCTGGTAAGCAGTGTCTGCTACCATGTATATATGACCCCTGACTCTTCTGTTTCATAAAGTTGAGATCTAAAGAGGCTGTGTTAGGCCACAGAGCTGAACCCACAAGGCAGGCCTTTGGACCTTACATACAATATTTCTTTCAGACATTAAGCAAAAGTTTTCTCCCTGGTTTTTCGATCACACTAAAGTGACCTGACAATAAGAGGAAGTGCTTGCTTCTCCAAGGGAATACAAATGCTCTGTGAATGATGTCAGCTCTTCCTGAGGGACGCTTTTCCACTCAGAAGAGAAGCTTAGTGCTCACAACATCTGCAGAGAACACTGCTCCGCATCCTTGCCACTGGACTGTGCAGAGAGCCCTTCCCAGTCGATCTTTGACTTCAGTGAGGACTGCGGCACTTGACATCACTGTCACCTCCTCACACACCCCAGACAAATGCCAGGAAAATATGAAGCTCAGGTACATGACTGAAATTGGCCTTGAAACTCACTGGCCTCCACGTACCAATGATGTTCACCTTCACCCCAACAAGCCATCCACCTGCATCTTAACACAGTCCAATTGGCACACCTAGTGTTTTAAACTTAGAAGCCCTACATTTTCACCATGGAACTTCCTACTTGCCTGTTACTCTCTCTCTTTCTCACTAAGAATACTATCTGACCTCCACTGTCTCAATCTGCTGGCTTCCTCATTGTGACACTTCTTCACTGTCCATCCTGGAATTTAGTTCATAATTGTCTGATAAGACCCTCACCAAACTGGCATGGTGGTGCACATCTTTAATCCCAGCACTGGGGAGGCAGAGATAAAACGCCTTGAGTTCGAGTTCGAGGCCACCCTGACATAGTGAATTCCAGGTTAGCCTGGGCTAGAGCAAGACCCTGCCTCGAAAAACCAATGAATAAATAAATGTCCCTTATCAAGCCACCCCTGCCCTGACCCTGCTCCATTGGTATGTCTCTGCCACTTTCATGTTGCCATCCAACCATCAACTTCCTCTGTCCTGCTGCAAGGCTGCAGAGCTGTGCTGGAGACAACCTCATACTGGGATCCACTGGTATCATGACAAATTTATCAGCCAGACCCTTCTTGCATTCCAAGCCTTTCCATTTGTTCCTGGTCAGGTCCCGCCTGTGTTTCTCCCCATCTCAGTCTCCCCAAACCTGTCACTGTTCTCTCCTCCTTCTTGGCAGATGACCTGCCAACTAACTGCCTTTGGGATTTCCTTTCTAGTTCTTTCTTTTAAAGATTCAGAAGTCCGTGCATCTTAAAAGCAACTCAGTGCAGAGTGACAGGCACAGAACACAGCCCCTGAAGACGAGTCCAGCAGCCAGCCAGGCCGAGCAGGTGCAGAGCCTCCTCTGATGAGGAGAGAATGTGGGGCTGGGAAGGGGAGGGACCAGAGGCCTGCTCTGGCCATCTCTCAGTTCCCACTGAACTCATTCTGCAGAGTTCCTCATTCTGCCCTTGTCGCTTCTGTTCTGCATCAGATAACTGGTGCTGTGTGAGGCTGAGCAGTGTTCCAAGATGGCGGTGATGCTCCTGCTCTAGATGGTTAATCAACCAGCTTTCCCTGTGCTTCCTCCAAATGAGAAGGCACAAAGCAGCTGTGGCTTCTGTGAGGTGTGTGGGATGCGTATGTGTGATGTGTGAGGTATGCATGTGAGGTGTGTATAAGTTGTGACATGTGTGTGAGGTATGTGTGAGGTGTGTGTGTGTGTGTGTGTGTGTGTGTGTGTGTGTGTCCAGTGATCATCCAGTGACTAGAACATACTCATCTGGGGTGGCAGATGAGTATGTTCTTTGCCATGATTGCCAAGTTCCCTGGTGACTCGAGCCTGCTGCTTCTCTGGCCTCAACTCTCTTCTCCCCTCCATTTTAGCAAGCCTCTGATGCACAGGGCTTCCTTCCACCTTGGGGTCTTTGCAGCTCTGACTTGCTCTTCCTTTGATCACAGGGTAAACAGAATTTCTTCTGGGAGGCCTTCCCTGAAGCCCCCGGAGCTCGGGCCAGGTGCCCCGAATCTACCCTGTCAGCACACACCACATGCCACTGTTAACTGCTGGCTTGTCTGCTACCTCTGCTTGAATACAAACTCCACGAGGGCAGGGATATCACTTCTTTATTCTCTGTGGTGTCCTCAAAACTTAGGACCCAACTTCTTTAATGTGTGTGTATTGTTCTTGGAGAATAAGGATGTCAGACACCGAGAGAACAGTAGCACCTGTGTCCCATGGAAAAGAATCTCCATGAAGAAGATGCAGCTGGCTTGAAAGGGACACCTGCAGGTATCTCTGTGCATGGCACTAGCAGCCAGGACAGGGTCTCAGAGGAAGAAGTTCATGTTTCTAACACAGACGTGCCTGGTAAAAGACTGGCTCCTTAGAACCAAGAAGACTTAGTGTCAGAGGATAGTTACGACAGGAGAATTCAGGTTCCTTGAAGCAAAGAGAGCTTGTACTGTCCAGCTCCTTATGGGCATCCTGAGCTCCGCTGTGTGGCTTTCTTGGGCTGGAGTTTTGTGCAGGTCACATGCCTCCTCTGCCTGCTCCCCAGGCTACTGGCCCAAGTCACCATACCTATCATCTCACTTTTGCCGTAATTCAGCCAGGACCTTCTTTCCAAACATATTTCATTTGGCCAACTATGCCCAAACCTGCATCTAGCCTTTAGCACCCAGACAGCACCCAGAGCCTTGGACCTCGAAGGAGGAGATGAGTGAGGTGGAGCACTCCAGAGAGGTACCCATGGAGGCTGAGCTGAGCACCACACTGACACAGATTCCCTTCTCTCTCCAGGCAGAATGCCCAACTGGCACTGCTTTTAGAGGAATTAAGCTGCTTTTTACTTGACGGGGATAATCACAAGTTCCTAGAGGATCAGGCTGAGAGGGGAATCTGTCCGGAGAGACATCTGATTACACTGAGACCCAAGAGGAGCCTGGCAGTGGGATATTAGTTACCTTGCCACCCAGATTGTCACAAACCATGGCATATTCTCCTGCAGCCAGTGACTTTTTAGGGTCTCACTCTGTACCTTGGGCTATCCTGGAACTCACTATATAGCCCAATCTAGCCTCAAACTTGTGGGGCTCCTTCTGCTCTCGACTGGGGTAAGAATCTGGCCCAGTGAGAAGGGAACCCAGAAGCTGGGGGCATTCCAGGCCATCACACTGCTTCACTTGCTCTGCCTGAGATCAAAGAGAAACAAGTTTTTAAGAACCGAGCCCTGAGCTGGGTGTGGTGGCACACACCTGTAATCCCACCATTTGGGAGGCTGAGCCTGAAGGATCAGGAGTTGGAGACCACCCTGGGCTATATAGTAAGTTCTTAGCTAGCCTGAGATGCACAGCAAAACCCATCTCAAAAAACAAACAAAGGGATGAGGCTGTAGCTCTGTGGTAGAATGCTTGCTCAGCTGTGCAAAGCCCTCATTTTGATCCACAGCATCACACACACACACACACACACACACACACACACACACACACACCCCGCCCAGAACCACCCTAAGTTAATCATTTCCACCATGGACCACTGCTTGTCTATATCTGCAAATCACTTTTCTGTCAAGTGTTGCCATAAGCATGCCAACTGGAGTTCGGATCCCCAGCACCCATGTAAGCTGGATGTACAGTGGCATACACATCTGTAATACCGATGTACCAAAGCTTGAAGGCCAGCTAGCCTGGTATTTATAGTGGCAAAACAACAAGAGAGACTCTGTCTTAAAGAAAATGGGAGGAGAGGACCAAAATCCCAAGGTTGTCTCCTGACCTCCACAGGCATGCATGCATGCACATACACACAATAATAGTAATAATAGAAGGAAATGAAAAAAGAAAACCCCAACTCTGGCATTCATGTCCATTACCACCCACTACCCCTCCTTGTTACAGGCTAGTTCCTGTGTCCACCCGATCACACTCCATATCCATTGAAGATTTGAGCCTTGGCTCCCTGTCACATAGCACACCGAGGGTCCTCCTACAGCCTGACCTCTCAGTTCCCATGCTTCCACACTTCTAGGGTTCTCCTTTACCTCTCCACTCACTGCCACGCCAGTCCTTTGATCTAATGAACAGTAACTGCAAACACCACCACTAGGTCTCAGCTCCCACTGGCCACCATCTGCCTTTCTGCCTTTAGGATCCTAATCCTAACCACCTCCAGCCTTGCCGTATCCTATAATCACTGATCCTGTCTGCTTTTCAGTGCCCCACCCTGAGTCCTTTCTTCCCACCATATCCGATTGTTTCAAGGCGTGGGATATGGGCACATACCCTCGGTCTTTGTATCTTCTTTCCTGTGCTACACTCGCAGTGAACCTGCAGTCTCTCCTCCTGCTCCTTGCCCCCATGTAAATCCTCACCACTGGAATGAAGCACACCAGGCTAACTGGTCTAAGACTGGTGTCACTAGCTTGATGTAGCAGCCCAGGCTGCCCTGTTTCCCCAGTCCATTCACGTGTACAGTCTGAGGTGATTAATTCCCATTTTCTCCTCTATTCAGGATCTCTCCACCATTCCCACTTTCAGCTTAGATTACTACCTCACTTAAAAAGGAAGTGATGAGAAGGGATTTGAAGTCTGCATCAGAGTACTTGCAATGCCAATTCTCCATCTACGGACTGCGCTCCTCCTCCTCTCGCCGTCAGTTTCCTGACCCCATTTCCTTCTTCTTTAGTTACTCCTCCACATCTCCTGCCGTTAATCAAAACTCTTTGAAAGAGATGTCTAGACTTGTCTATACTTTCTTCCCTCCCGTTTTCTCTCTGAATCTATCTGACCAGGTTTCTCCCCCTTCCCCACCTCTCTTGAAAGGGTTCTTCCAAAGTCGACGACTCCCTGTAGCTTCAAAGTCTTCACCTGACCTGCTCTTCTGCAGGTCAAGGGTGGTTCTCAGACTCTTACTTGCTCATCTGATCCTCATCACTTTAATACCTACCTTCTATGTATTATCCATCATCCATCCTTCCAGCCATCAGCTTTTGTCTATCAATGTCTGTCTGTCTGTCTGTCTGTCTGTCTGTCTGTCTGTCTGTCTCTCTCTCTCTCTCTCTCTCTCTCTCTCTCTCTCTCTATCTATCTATCTATCTATCTATCTATCTAATCTCCTAGGTCTATAGCATCTGGTGTTTCCAGACAGCCTTCCATCTGAGTGTTAACTAAACCTGATTCTGCTTTGCTTCCAAGATCAGACAAAACTGGGTCCTTTCAGGATGTATGGCTATAGACTTCAATCTTTAAATGTTCAGATTTTCCAGTGCCCGTGTTGAACTTTGGCTTGGTTAAGAGAGGTTTAGAATGTCAATGGAATATGAACAATATGAACAAAGTGTAATGATAGACACACATAAAAATAATGGAATGAAACACAATATTTTATGCAAAGTAGAAAATTAATTTAAAAATAAAAATTAGGGGCTGAAGAAATTTCTCAATGACTAAAGCACTTCCCTGAAAAGCCTAACAATCCAGATTCAATTCCCCAGTACCCATATAAAGCCAGATGCATAGTGGCATATGCCTCTGGAGTTCATTTGCAGTGGCTGGAGATCCTGGCATGCCCATTCTCATTCTCTCTCTCTCTCTCTCTCTCATATCTCTCTCTGCTTGCAATATATATATTCATATATATATATTCATATATATATATATATGAATGCCAAAAGAGTCTTCTTTGTGTCCCTAGTTCCCATCATACCTTTATTGCTTATATACAAGGTGAGTCAGTGCACGGGGGGTTCTCATTCACTGAGTCACAGCCCCTTCCTTCACTAGCCCTGGGTGCCCTGGGGATGGATGGGGGAGGGGGACTAAACCAGACCAAGGGCAAGGGGCAATCCCCTTTAAACAACATCTTCAGGAGGCCTCATGCTACCAGCTGTGTTAAACAGAGTCCAAAAGAACATGACAAAATGGGAAAATCAGAGCAGTTTTGCAATGTTTTTTGAAACCGAGATATTAAATGTTGGCTTACTGAGAGGGAAGTGGCTGCCACGAAGGAGAGAAATAAGGGTTTGTTTTACTTGTCTTTACTTCTTATTGGTAAGCCGCCCCCCCCCCCCATCTAGCTTCCCATTTTGAGGACTGAACGGATTTGTTTTGCAGACCCTGAAAAAAGAATAACTTCTCAGTGTCACAGGGAAATGAAAGGCATTAGTCAGGGTGTGGGCAGCAGGCCCACTGCTGCCCACACAGGCCCTGTTTGCCAGGTCAATAGTAATGGCGGCTTCCTACCTTGAAAGGGCCTTCTCCTTCCAGGCTGAGCGGAACCCAACTCCCAGCTCCACAGCCCTACCTCCCCGTTCAGCCAACAATGCTGGAGAAACATCTGCTATCCCTAACCCTCCACTTCCCAAAAGAAATGATTAAAAAGTTAAAGAAACACTTCCATATGGAAGAATCCAATCCCAACAGGTCACCACAAGATACTTCAAACACAATAAAACAGGAAGAGCTAAAAAAAGCAGAGTTCACAGAACCCACAAGATCTTTTATATAAGGGGGGAAGCTACCCTGGGTAACTTTACACAGTTCAGAACACCATTGGGCAGTTAAGCATGTCCTTAATCTGCCCAATTAGCTTATTATAGTAAAGGCTGAGAAGAATTTGAGAGCAGTGGCCAAAAATACTGCAATAATCTCTATTACTAAAGTAAACTTACAAAGTGAATTAACTTCTTCAGCTGAAATATTTCAAAGTTGAAAGTGTTCATGCTCCCCCCCACCCACCGCCCTGTGCCTTCCCCTGAAGAGAGACGGGTCCCAGGAAAGACAGAGCTGTTGAAAATGGGACCCACTTGAGTGGATTGATGGTCACTCATCTACCAGCTAGATTCAGGGCTCGTCACTGGGATGCTATCTCAGACATGGCAAGGCCAACTTCATCTCCTACGTGGGCGCTCAGACTAGATGATACAAAGAGTGTGTCAGCGGGGTTGGTGAGGAGGAGCCTACACACGTGGCTGCCTAAGTTCTACTTCTGCCACACTCCACCTCACAGAGCCCAGGTTTCCTCAAGTACCCATGGGGATAGAAGGATCCTCTTTGTTCATGGAAATATGCCTAGATGTGCCGCCAACTGTTAATTCCAAAAAGATATAACTAAAATATATTATATATTTTAATATATATTTAATATATTATATATTTAATTAAACATAATATATATTTAATATAATATATATAAACTGTATGCAGTATTTGAAGAGTTTTACAACCTGTGGACTTTTTAATTTTTTTTTTTTTGGTTTTTCTAGGTAGGGTCTCACTCTAGTCCAGGCTGACCTGGAATTCACTATGTAGTCTCAGGGTGGCCTTGAACTCACGGCAATCCTCCTACCAATGCCTCCTGAGTGCTGGGATTAAAGGCATGAGCCACCACGCCCAGCTACCTGTGGACATTTTAAGGCCAGAGGAGGGAGAGAATGCATAAAAAGGGACCTTTAAGGAGTGTGAGAAAAAAGAAAAAACCTGCAACACCTCCTTGAATTCCATCAGGCATCAGCTTAGGTGTACTAGAAGGAATGGCTTTTTTTGGGAAGAGTAACATAAAGGAGGAGTTCACATGGAGCTTGGCAAATCAAAGGCCTGGGGAAGCCTGTCAGGAACTGGCAGATAGATGGTTGGGAGCACTTTGCTGCTCTGGGGGGAAGACCTAGGCCGGTGGTGTGCTGTGAACAAAGCTGAGCTTCCCATCCTGGAGATTGCAAGCTGACTTCTCTGGCCATCTCCCTTGGGCCTTAAATTGCTTCCTGAGGCGAGGACCCTGGCTAATGGTTTATTTACAACAGGAAGGAGCAATTACCTTGGAGAACACTGAGTCATATACCCCACCATTAGCCACCAATAACCCCCAAGATATATGAACCCGCCACTGCCTCACTCAAAGACAAGGCTGTGGCTTGTTCTCCATCTTGCTCCAGTGAGGGGCTTAAATAAAGCATCAGCAGGGCAGAGGCGGCTGCAGTACCTGCTTTGATGCAGCAAGCAGAAAGCTGCCCTCGGTTCTGGTGATGCCATTTTTGATGCCACCTGGGAAACATGATGTGGTAGATTCATGTTGTCAGTGATGTTAAAATAAACAACAGACACAGAAAGCCCTTACGGAAGGACTGGCACGGTCTGGTCTGCACCTTCCAAATGACAATCGGACCTGTCAGGTTAAGCCTGATACTAGGATAGCTGGGCTGGAGATGGACAAAGAAAGGCAAGATTTCTAGAAAGATCCATGGAGAATAAATAGAAGGAAAGCCCAGAGCTCTCTATGGGAGGAAGCTTACAAAGACATGATAAGGATGCCCAAGGATGCAGACTGTCTGTTCTGATATGTAATATCCAGGAACTAATGGCAGAAGAGGTGCAAAAAGCTTAATAGTATTTGTAGTTCAAATTAAAGTGTTCAAAGCCCCGTTATAGAGCGGGGTAATGTATGCAATGACATCTGGGACTGTAATCAGCAAAGCGCTTTCAAGAGCTGCCAAAGCAAACAGCCAAATAACAAATCCACTTTACAGATCATCAATCCGGTCCTGGACTTGCCAAGGTAAATAGTAAAAGGCTGAAGTTTGCTTTGCAAACCAGGGAGCAGGAGTTTAGCGAGGCCTTGATCCAGAGTTGCACCATCAGGGCGGGGTCTCTGGAGCTTCAGGCGAGAAAGGAAGACCAGCAAACCCTGTAGCTGAGAGAGCTTCCTGGGGTGGGAGGCCTGCTGGCCTGGGTGGGTGTGAACACAGCCATGCATCCAGCAGGCAGTCAAGGCTGCCAGGCTTAGGTGGGCCCTCAGAGATGCCCACCCTCCTTCCAGCTCAGACTGGAGTTTGTGGAGTTCCAAGAAGCACATACAGGCCCAAAGTTTCCTTTTCCCTTTTGCATTTAGGCTTTATGAAAGGTCATTAATTCTCCAAGCCGGAAAGGTCAGCATCCCGAGAACGTGCAGGCTGCAGGCTGGATGCTGGCCAGCAATCTAGGTACTGACATCCTGCTGCCTCTGACACAGAGGCAGCCCTGAAGGAGTAGCCTGGAGTCAGCGGAGTCCGATCCAGCAGTCACAGTTTGGGCTGACAGGAGGTTGTTCTGGTGTGAAGCAGCCTGGGCAATAGGACACTGCATGCTGTATGTCAGGCCAGAGGGGAAGGACCCTTCTCTGCCCAGGAAGCAAATCACCGCTCTGCATTTACAGAGCACACACAAGGCCTTAATGTACTAAGGGGAACAGATGGGACAAAATGGGGTTCCCTACAGGATGCTTTGTCTATCTTGACTTGGTGAAGGCAAGGTATCTTGTTGAGCCAGGTGCCGCAGTGCACACCTATAGGCCCAGCTGCTTGGGAGGCTGAGGCGGGAGGATCACCTGAGTCCAGGGATTCTGGGCTGTAGTGTGTTATGCTGATAGGGTGTCTGCACTAAGTTTGGCATCAATATGGTGACCTCCAGGGAGCAGGGGACCACCAGGTTACCTAAGAAGGGGTGAACTGGTCCAGAACTGGAGCAGGTCAAGGTATCATGTTGAAAATGATACAAGGAGGCGCAGTGGTATGTGTGAGGACACTTGTTCTAGGTGACCTGGAGTAACAAGAGGGCCTAGAACATGCCATGTTGGAGCTCCTAGGCTGGGTGCAGACTCAGGCTCTCTTTATCCAGAGACCAACTGCTCAGGAAGCCTGCTGTGTAGAACAGGTCTCAGGCTCAAGGCGCTGGGTCCGGCTGGGCACTAATCAATACTAGTTGATAGTATAATGAGCTGTCTTTGTGAACACTTAGTTTTTCCATAAAATACAATGCGTAGATTTTTTTGCACGTGTGTGGATGTTCATATATGTGTGAGCATATGCACATGGAGGCCAGAGGACAACTTTGGGTAGTATCCTCAGAAACACCATCCAGGTTTTTGAGATATGGTCTCTCATTGGTCTGAGCTCTAACCAATTTGGCTAGACTGGCTGGCTAGTGAACCCCAGAGACCCTCTGTCTCTACTTACACAATAATGGGACTAGAGACCTGTGACCCACACCCAGCATTTTAAGTGGGTTCTGGGAGGTCCATCAAGTCCATCTTTGCAAGGCAAGCACTTTACCAACCAAGTTATCAAGCTAGCTCTAATGCAACATTGTTTTTTGTGGCTTTGTTTTTCAGTGGTCCATTATGTGCATTGGTTTAACGACTGAACCTGCTGTTACCCTTACAGTTTAACTCTGTGGCATAGCTTTAGATCACCCATTTCGTAGGTAAGGAAACTGAAGATCAAAGACGTCATAGCCGGGCGTGGTGGCACACACCTTTAATCCCAGCACTCGGGAGGCAGAGGTAAGAGGATTGCCGTGAGTTCAAGGCCACCCTGAGACTACATAGTGAATTCCAGGTCAGCCTGGACTAGAGCGAGACCCTACCTCAAAAAACCAAAAAAAAAAAAAAAAAAGACGTCATATAACTTGCCCAAGTTTGTCCAGTTCAGCTTGTCTCCTACATGCTTTTCTGTGACTTCTCAGGGATGAAATATTGATCCCCACATCCTTTTTCTCTCAACAGCTTTCAAGGGAGATAGTGCTGACATGAGTCGGGAAGCTCTTTGTTGATGTTTCTACTGTATCGTGAGCCTATGTTTACACATCTGTCTTCCTCCCTGGACTGTGAACATCTGGAAGGCGAAGATTATGTCTGATGACCTTTTGGAATCTCCAGAGCTTCTGTTGGGGGTTCACCAAAGTGTGCATTGAGTGACTAGGAGGGAGTGATGGACTGGTGAATGCATTCATGCTGGCCATCTTCACCAGGACAACAAAGGTCAGAAATAAGGGTTAAGAACTTGATCAAGCTCTGTAGCCATAAA